>JAAGKR010015180.1:0-10227 GCA_011419295.1 Clarias macrocephalus
GCTAGTAGTAATTCAGTATACATAATTATCTCCATGTTTATTCCACAGCACCATTTAAAATACAGTGTAAACTTTTCAGACGTGTTCATTTGCATGTATTTAAACAGTTCCTGACATGGGGAATTCAGACGGGACTGAACGTGCCGCCACATACTGTACAAATCAGGAGAACTCAAACTACACTGCCCAGCGCACATCCTCAAATTCCTCACATTCCCCTTTCTGATTGTGACATACCCCTGTTGGCACCTGCAGCCTCTCGTCATGTTACTTCATTACACTAAGAAGTGAACGAGGCTCATTTTCTTTAAAACAACAAATTACAATAAAGAAATAATGATGTGTAGAAATGTGTAGAAAACAAAAATCATTCCAGACAGAATGTTTACAGTAAATAAACGGACACTTCCTGTGATATCAGCGAGTCTTAAACCATAATGAGTTCCGTGTGTGTGAAACATCCCAGGCATTATGATGATAAGTGAATAAAACTCATCTGCACTGTGGGTGAATGAGGTGTGAAAGCATCATCAGGCCGTTTTCACAGTGCTGTAGATTACAGAATCGTCCTCCTCCTGCTGCTCAGTGTGGACACGCCTGAAATCACACACACACACACACACACACACACACACACACACACACACACACACACACACACACACACATTCTGCATGTTAGACTGCTTTTACACCACACTTTGTACTTTCTCACTAACATGCTGTTATTGATCAAATTGCCAAACATTGTTGTTTCTTTCCCTTATTTATTTGTTAAATAGAGAATGAACACCGATAATACACCCTGCTTTTACAATTCTCATTTAGACTCAATTTAATCTGCCGCTATTCTTTTTTTAAAGCAGATTAAATCACTTGGTACATTTTGAAGCAATTAATTAGTAAAGTTTGATGTTTTCATGCTCACTTGTTTTCATGTTTGGGTGGTTTGTTGGGTTTGACGCACACAGACGCGTAAGTCACTCCTTCATCTAACACGTCTTCATCAGGAAGAGGAACTTGGTTTATCTGCGCTGTGACCTGAGGACTTGGGGAGAGAGATACAGGATATATATTTTGTAAAAGCACATCGTGGCAAAATTTATCATGATACTGATTTTCTATCCTCATATCGCCAGCCGGACTCTCATTACAAATCCGTTTCTACAACATATTAAACTGTAATTAAACAGCGAGCTCCTCTGTAAACTGCATTATTTACTTACCCTTTGGTCTTTGCTTTTTTTCTATCAGACACGTCAGTTACTTCCTCCTCGTTAAGTGTTTCTTCATCAGGATCTTGAGAAACTTGGTGCAACTGTGGCTTCGTCTGTAAAAACACAACACACACATCACCAGTTCTAATGTGCAGCAGTGTGGAGGAAAACCAGCAAGACTTTAAAATGATTAGCTGTAACAGTGAGATCACCCTCCTTATACTGAGTTTGTCTCCCTGCTACAGCCCTGATCTGTCAAAGCCTGGACTCCATTAGATCTCTAAAGAGTATCTTTATACAGAAGTGGCATCTTGTACCAAGCTATCAGTAGAAGATTGTGGATCGGACTTGTCTTTCAAGCACATCCTGTAGACGCTCGATCTGATTGAGGTCTGGAAAATTTGACGTCAACAACACAAACTTGTTGTCATGTTCCTCAAACTGTTGTTGCAGTGTGTGTCAGGGTGCATTGTCCTGCTGAAAGAGGCCATCTTAGTCTGTAACAATGATCAGACAGGGCGTATGTGTAAAATCCAGGTGTGAATGGCAGGACCTGAGGTTTCCCAACAGGACATTACCCAGAGCATCACACTGAGTCTGTGCACACCTTCCTTCCATACTGCATCCTGGTGCCATCTCCTCTCCAGGTAAGTGATGCACACACACTCACCCATCCATGTGATGTCAAAGAAAACCTGATTCATTAGACCAGATCACCTCTTCCATTGCTCCATGGACCAGTTCTGATGCTTATGGTACACTTTAAAAGAACTTTTGGTGATTGACACGGGTCAGCATGGGTGCCCTAACCAGTCTGTACCAATACAACGAACTGTGATGGCTCTGTGTGTTCTAACTCCTTTTTTATCAGAACCAGCAATACGTTCTTTAGATATTTAAACTATAGTATCTCTTCTATCCTTCTACTGGATCCATCTACACAACCAAGCCTTCACTACACACATGCATCAGTGAATCTTGGCCACCCATGACCCTGTTACTGGTTCACTGGTTTTCCTTCCTTGTACCAGTGTTCAGACTGTGGGCATCCCACAAGAGCTGCTCTAACTCAGTCATCACAATTTGGCACTTGTCAAACTCGCTTACTTCAGGGACAAAATGTTCACTTGCTGCTTAATATATCCAACCAGTTCCAGGGTGCCGTTTTGACAAGATAATCCATGTTATTCACCTGATAATGTTATGACTGATTGGTACATTTGTCCAGTTCATGTCTATTGATGTTCAGTAGATCCTGTTTGCCGAGGGCTTTTTAGTGCCTTTATGAAATCCATTCATCTAGGAGCCTCTGTAGTCCGAGTAGGGAACATGAAGGCCAGTGTTGCCCCTTATGTTTATTCACAGTTTTACAACCAGGGTAAATCATTCAACATTCACACACTACATGCAATTTGGAAATGCCAAAATGCCTAATCTGCATATGTGAGAAAACTAGAGTACCTGGAGGAAACCCACCAAGCACAGGGAGAACATGCAGATGGTCTGAGATGGAAATTGAACCCTTGACTCTAGAGGTACAAGGCAGCAGTGCTAACCACCGTGCCGCCGAACTAAAGTATATTCAACTGTATTATCAAATTAATGTATTTTATTTTAATCAATAATAGAAAAATGCTGACAGTGAAATATTAGAAGTGTAATTCAAAGTTAGATCTTAGACCCAAAGCCCTCAAAGGACTAAAAGAATTGAACGTTTTGTTGTAACCAAAAAAATAATAATTTAAACAACCTTAGGTTGTCAATATAAGGTGTTTCAAATTACTATACAGTGGAACCTCGGATTGTGAGTAACGTGGTTCACGAGTGTTCCGCAAACCGAGCAAAGATTTTTAATAATTTTTTATTTGGAAACCGAGCAAGTATTAGTTTACGAGCGCCGAGTATCATTTATCACGCACACGACTCTTATTTTGACACCGAGCGTCACTCTTTCACCTGAGAGAAAAAAAAAAGTGCAGATTCATTTGTTTTATTTTCATTTTATAGATTGTATTAATTATTTTTATGTATTTATTTTTTGGGGCTGTGGAACAAATAATTTGAGTTTTCATTATTTCTTATGGGAAATGATGATTTGGTTTACGGAACGAATTATGCTCGTAATCCAAGGTTCCACTGTATTATGTTTGTATTGTAGTGTGTATATATAAACTTAACACTTTAAGTATGTACTAAAAAGTAATTTGAGTGAAAAGCTCATACCTGTGTTTTCTCTCCATTTTCCCTCCTGTTATCTTCTGCAGCTTTAAACTTCCTCCTAATAGAAGCAGGAAAACACACAGTGCACATGGACACGCCCTAGAATACACACTGTGATCTCATACATCTCATTTAAACAGAGTCAGGAACAATACTGTGTGTGTTAAATATTGCAGTAAACTCCACTTCAACTGTGATCAAGTAGAGCGAAAAATCGACAACTGAAACTGAATCCTGAGACTCGATTAAAGTCCAACACAGGATGTGATTTTATTTCTCACTGTGTAGATTGTAATGTGTGGAAACATGCAGAGTTTTACCTCCTGTAGTAAATCACAGCTCCTAAGATGACGATCAAAATCACTGCAGCTGTCACTAGAACAATGATCCAGATTAACCACGGATCTTTAAATGATAAATAAGAGAAATGATTATTTAACATGAGAATGTTTAACTGATCACAAGTCACTCACTACAGCAGTGTAACATCATGATCAATATCACTGTCTTTATTTACAGACTGATATTTAAACTTCAGGAGTGTTGTGAGCAGACGGACCCACCCTCGACCTGAAGGCTGATGGTTTTAGATCCTGACGTCTCGCTGGTTTTCCAAGTGCAGGTGTAACTCCCAGAATCCCTCACGGTTAGAGCAGGAAAGTGAAGAACGGGTCCTGATGGGTTTAACTGCTGGTTGTTCTTAGACCACACAAACTGTGAGGAACTGTGTGTGCAGTTCACATCACACGTCAGATTTAACGAGTCTCCTTGTTTAAGGGTTCCGTTTCCACTCAGCCTGATTAGTGACACCTTTAAATCTTTTTCAGAGACAAAAATGCACAGATAACACAGACATAAACATGTACAGTGAAACCTTTGATTGCAAGTAACTTGGTCTACGAGTGCTTTGCAAGATCCAAGACATTTTTTAATTTCTTTAAAATAATTTTTACTTGTTAAACAAGCATTTGTCTGTCGAGTGTCACATGATCACATCTGAGTCAGTGGTTCTTCTCTCTCTCTCTCACACTGTGGGTTTGTGTGTAATCGTCTACCATGCTCACTCTTAGTTATATTTTGTATTAATTATTTTAATATGAATATTTTTTTGGTTTGGAATGAATCATCTGATTATTTCTTATGGAATAATTCATTTTGATATAAGTGTACTGTTTTTATCATAACATTGTGACTACTTGTGTTTTTCATTTTGTGTCCATCTGTAATGACTGTTCTTTAGTAACCGAACTGTAACAACAGCCTCCGTAAAGGAAAAGGTGTAAAAGACTGTAGGATTGCAGGAGATGAATCTGTTTAATGACAATGCAATGTCACATTTCCGCCACATCCTCAAGAGGAGGCAAAAGAAAGTGTCATTAGAGAGGTTCTTTATTAAAGAACTTTGCTGACAGAGCAGTGTTTCTGTTAGTGTGTGTGTGTGTGTGTGTGTGTGTGTGTATGTGTGTGTGTTTGTGTGTGTGTGTGTGTGTGTGTGAGAAAGTTGTCCTAAACAGTAGCCCCCTCCCTCCTCCTCTCCTCTCTTGTCTTATTTCAGTCACGATTCTTTTCAAAGTGCAGGTTAATTTGTTTTATTTTTACTTCATACTTTGTATTAATTATTTTTATATGAATATTTTTGGATTGTGGAATTAATTATCTGATTCTTTTTTTACATTTGTTTTGATGCGAGTGTTTTAATATACAAGCCCACTTCTGGAAAAAATTATACTCCCAATGCAAAGTTTAACTCTATTATTGAATAATAAACAGCAGATAAATGAGATTTCCTGATCAAATTATAGCTGGATACACATATGATTAACATAGATACTGATGCTCACAAAATTATTTACTTATTATTTACTAACTATTTACGGGATATATGTGCATGGAGTTTGCATGTATTTCCTGTGCTTGGCAGGTTTCCTCCATGTGCTCCGGTTTCCTCCCACAGTCCAACAACAGATCAAGCTAACTGGGTTTCCCAATTTGCCCGTAATGTTTGAATGAACATGTGCCCATGTGTGCATCCTGAGATGGATTGGCTCCCTTTCCAATTGTATGCCCTAAACCTAAGTTTGACTAAGTGAGTGAGTGATTCTTTTGAATTTTTATTTCAGTCATTAAATTTTACCTGCAACTTGCAGAGTCACTCCAGGTTGTTTTGTGTATCTGTCCTCATCAGTTATAAATCTGAATCTGTACTCTCCAGAATAACTGAACTGTACATTGTGGATTAACAAAGTGCAGTTTGATTTGTCGTCTCCAACGTACTCAAAGTCTGACTTGGTGTTTGATGAGCTGTTATAAACATAGGGAGGCTCTGGACACACATCTTTGTTGTGGTTCATTGAGCACCAAAGCTTTTGTGTCACCTGATGTCCACTTGAATAATAATAACTACAGGGAATGGAGACACTGAATCCTCTCACAGCACAGATCCACGTATCGGGATACTTCCCATCATATCTACTGTCCTGAGTGAGAACACCTGTGTGGCAGAATACAGAAGACTGATAAAGTTATAGTGATTTATAATCTAAAGATGTGTGTTGTTCAAACTCATGTTTACTGTACTGGCATGTCACACTGTGATCACAAACTAGCACAATAATAATTTACTTAATGGACCTTCATTTATTTTTTTCACAAATATTTATTTATTTAAAATAACAAATGCTCTTTAAAACTTTCCTGGCCATGCAAACAAAAATTCAAAGGGTCAAGTTATTGTTCTGTATCAAGGAAATAAAACATTCAAATGGTTGGAATTGGGTTAAGAACTGTCGTACAGTGATATAAACCTGGAAGGATAATGCTGAATCATCAACTTCACAGAAGAAATGTGGAAAAAACAAAAAAAATCATAAACGAGTGTCATCAGAGACCACTTAAATTACTGAAATTTTATTTTCTTAAAAAGCATAACTTTTATAATTTTGGTTTTGACAGTGAGTGCTAAGAAAGGGAAGTTCATATAGCACATTTTCTTTTCATGCGACAGACAAAAAGTGAGTAACGGGGACGTGTGCCCATGGAGCACTTCATGTCTGTCAATGCCCGTCTGTCAGACTATGATGTGAACAGTGCTCTTCAGCAATTTAAAACATTTTATTGAGTAATAATGTTGTGTTTAATTTTTTATTAATTCTCATGTTATTGATTTGACAAAGCTGAAAAATACTTATTACTAAATGATCATTGAAATCAAACTGTTTGTAATGTTATACAGTATGATGTATTTGTGCTAACTCTGTGTGTGTGTGTGTGTGTGTGTGTGTGCGCGCGCATGTCTGTGTGTGTGTGTGTGTGTGTGTGTGTGTGTCTAAGAGTGAGATGATGTTTCATACCGGACAGCGCGAGCAGAATCAGAGCCGAGTGCAGCATCTTCATCTCTTCTTCAGTAAGAACTTCACACACTCACTGCTGGGTTTCAATGTGTGTGTGTGTGTGTGTGTGTGTGTGTGTGTGTGTGTGTGTGTGTGTGTCCGTGTGTGTGTACTGAGCTCACTGACTTGGTCAAGATAAACAAGAACTAAAAGCTGTTTATGCAAAACAGAAGATGCCCAATCTGTCTTTATCACCACAAGAGTGTCAGACTTATAACAGGAAGATGTGCAGAGACCTCACGCAATATTGTCTCCCTCAAACACAGGCAAAGACATCACTGTCCAAAACATTAATAGCATTTATTTGTACTCTAGATGCTCAAATAACTTTTTTTTGAGTAACAATCACATAATAATAATAATAATAATAATAATAATAATAATAATGATGGGTTTATTAAATTAAAGCCTCCTGGATGAAGATCCTCATGAAGCTTGGTGAGATGATGTCAAAAGTGTCCAAAACCTCACCAGAAACCTGTTAAGAATGTAAAATATAAAATAGCAGTACTCAAAATAAATGTTAATAAGAAGTAAACATATTTCTGTGTAACATTTGAGGAAACTTGTTTCCACAAGAATAATGTTGCATGAGGCCTCTGAGCATCTTGCAGTTAAATTGACACGCTTGCGGTTTTGTAACCATAGAAAAGGCATTTTTTCCCCAAGCAAGAGTTATGAGTTCTTACATCATGAGCTCAGCTGTATTCAGCTTTAGTGAAAAACATGATAAACACCATTTGCAGACTTGATCTGGCAAACTATGCTTCTCTGTAAAAACTATATATAATAATGATCATATATAAATTGTATCTGTTACTCATACAGTACCTGTAATACATGTAAATATACTATTGGGTTAAAGAAATGTTGCACATATACATAGATTTATTATACATAGAGTCTCGTAGCCACACAAGATTTTGCTGCATAGCTCATGCATGGATCGTTCGCAAAACGCACGCGTTAGTTTTTGATCTACTCCTCCTAGGACATTTATACAATCACCACCAGACCGGGCCGATGTGATCTAAAGACATTGAGGATGAAAATTGAAGAGGGATTTCTGAATCTCAAACGGGTCAGCTGATGCCTTAAACTTAAGTGTCAGAAAATGGTTCATAACTTTCTGTGTGACATTATTTTGAGTGACATTATATTCAGTGACACGTTCAGTGACACCACGTCCAGGGACATCAGAGTGTGATGCTTTTTTCCCAGCATCTGCGGCCCATCGTGCGCATGTACACATCACAAATGTTAACACACAGACTCACACACCACACACAAACATGCAAAAACACATTTACTCTTCACAGACAGACTGACACACCCACACGTCTCTCTCTCTCTCTCTCTCTCGCCCACACTAACACTCACATGTCACACACACGTACACATTCAACAAATATTTTGGGCCTAAACTGACATTGACATCAGCCCTATATAGTGTGTGACATGTGCAAGTTGTGTGGTGCACCCGGGTGGTGATGGCACAAGGTGCCTGGGCCGCTCATCGTTGCTTGCAACTATATTATTATTATTATTATTATTATTATTATTATTAAAATGGTACCTCAGTCTTGTGAATTTTCACCTTAAAAAATAAAATTTTGCATGAAATTTGCCTTGCCATGAAAATATAAATATGTGAGGAATTGGTAATATTGGTAACAATATTACCAATTCCAATAGAATTCAGGTGACCTGGAACGAGACTGTTGGGATTTGTAGTTTGTTTCCGCCCTGATTGTAGGCGGATGTGGGTTCACCTGCTCTGACGCTTTGGCTGGTCTGACACTGTAGCTTGAATTTTAGAGTTTGTCCTTAGTGTTTGAGACAAAGAGATTTTAGGAAATGTGTTTTAGCAATTCAGAAAAACTTTAAGTTATTGAATATTTTGAATATTTTTAGTTTAAAACAGTTAAAGCAGATTTTAATCATGGATAAAAGTTTTATAAGGAATAAATATATTCACCTATAACCTGAACTGTGTGTTTTGTGATCCGTTGTACTGCTGATGTAACACCAGACTCTCTCTCTTGGCCAGACGGTGGCATTTCTCTCACACAGACACACAGAAAACAAAACCTGTTAATGCTTCATAAAAGTAAATCAGAATCAGAATGTAATATTATTCATATTTAACTGCATTTGGCTTGTATGGCTGTTGTGCTTATGTTGAAAAATGGCCACATTGTAGAGGGAACATAAAGTTCATCATGTGAAGATTTTATATTTAAAAAATAATGAAAGATAATAAGAATATATAATATTCAATGAACATTGTGAACATGTTGTTTATTCGAGGCAGCACGGTGGTTAGAACTCTGGCCTTGTACTGTACCTCCAGGATCCGGGTGTGGCGTTTACATGTTCTCCCTGTGTTTGGTGGGTTTCATCCAAGTTCTCTCGTTTTCGCCCACAGTCCAAAGACGTGCAGATTAGGTTAAATGCTGTTCACAAATTGCCCGTAGTGTGTGAATGAGCGTGTGTGTGTATATATGTGTGTGTGTATATATGTGTGTGTGTATATATGCGTGTGTGTATATATGCGTGTGTGCATATATGTGTGTGTGCATATATGTGTGTGTGTGTATATATGTTTGTGTGTATATATGTGTGTGTGCATATATGTGTGTGTGTGTATATATGTGTGTGTGTGTATATATGTGTGTGTGTATATATGTGTGTGTGCATATATGTGTGTGTGCATATATGTGTGTGTGTATATATGTGTGTGTGCATATATGTTTGTGTGTATATATGTGTGTGTGCATATATGTGTGTGTGTATATATGTGTGTGTGCATATATGTGTGTGTGTATATATGTGTGTGTGTATATATGTGTGTGTGTATATATGTGTGTGTGCATATATGTGTGTGTGCATATATGTGTGTGTGTATATATGTGTGTGTGCTTATATATGTGTGTGTGTATATATGTGTGTGTGCATATATGTGTGTGTGTATATATGTGTGTGTGTATATATGTGTGTGTGTATATATGTGTGTGTGCTTATATATGTGTGTGTGCTTATATATGTGTGTGTGTATATATGTGTGTGTGTATATATGTGTGTGTGTATATATGTGTGTGTGTACATATGTGTGTGTGCATATGTGTGTGTATATATGTGTGTGTATATATGTGTGTGTGTGTATATGTGTGTGTGTGTATATATGTGTGTGTGTATATATGTGTGCATATGTGTGTGTGTGTGTGTATATATGTGTGTGTGTATATATGTGTGTGTGTGTGTATATATGTGTGTGTGTGTATATATGTGTGTGTGTGTATATATGTGTGTGTGTATATATGTGTGTGTGCATATATGTGTGTGTGCATATATGTGTGTGTGTATATATGTGTGTGTGTGTATATATGTGTGTGTGTATAT
>JAAGKR010015181.1:0-10226 GCA_011419295.1 Clarias macrocephalus
TTTCCATGTAAGGTTTTTCCCCATTTATTTTAATGCATATTTTTCACCTGATTTATTATTTTATTTACATATTTTCATATTTTCATATATATTTTTTAATTTTTTTATTAAACACATAAGTGTTCATATTTATTAGAGCCACAACCCCGAGACTAAAACATCCGACATTCTATCTGGTTCTATTTCACAGGCCTGTGATTTCATTAATCATACACAGCACTTACGTTTTTAGGTCTTAAAGGGCTAAACTCCTGTTCCTCCCCTTCTGTAAGAGTGTTTTTTCCACTTGGAGTGCAAGGACACGCTTCTGCTGTAAAGCGCCGGCGTGCGTTCTTTTTTGAAAGAGCCCACTTTTTCAATTACTGTGCCATCAGCTAGCCATGGAGCAGATAATCGCAGGCTTCATAGCCGAGGCTGCGATCTAAATGTCAGCTAAAGAGAGCGCTGCACTGTGGTTAAACCACACATCAAAACCTGAGACGCTGTACGAGAGCGTTACACTATCGTTAGCTGTTTATTTTTTTTCCTCCTTCTCTGTCTGAACATTTATTTTGGTCTTATCTTATCTGGAGGCTGCGCTCGCTGTACTGATCCGCGGCTATACGGCAGCTCAGAAATCAGTCAGTTGTATTACTTCATGCTCTGATCCAGGTAGATCATTTTCCATTTTTTTTTTTTTTTTTTTGTCCAAACACTTTTGACAGGAGGAACGCTCCCATAGCATGTAAAATCATTTCAAACCGCTTTAGCTGCATGAGCAAATTTGAAAATCTATGACAGTGATTGATGAAACGCGCGCCCCGGCTTTCAGCACGGCAAAGCCTGGGTTTGTTGTCGCTCACAAAAAGGCCACGTATTAAAATAAAATATAGAAAATCGGTTAAGGTTTCAATCAGGTAGAGAAAAAATTATATATTTTTTACCGTGTCTAGCAATCTGAGCGTGTTCTTAGCTTTGAAGACGTGCTGCTTAGCGCCCGCGGTCTTCTTCAGCCATTTTGAAACTCCTGAGTGTTTTATTTCCGAGTGCTCTTGGACGTTGGCTTCGAGATATTATTGATGTTTCTGGACGGCCACAAGAAGTCCTTATAGTGTGACCACTTCACGGGCTGACAGGTTTACTAGCTAGCATTCTGGATAAGAGCACGTGCCAGCGTGTTTCCCAGTGCAGTGGTTTGTGACCAGACTAAAAAAGTCTTGGGTAGCTAGTTTGCTAGTCAAAAAACAAAGTCACAGACGTTGATGGTTAAAGAGTTTGAAGAAATGGTTAAAAGGTTTTTTATTATTATTATTATTATTATTATTATTTCAAGTTGAAGCCCACGTACACGTCTGTCTGTCTTTCTGTACGGCAGAAGTCTAACCTATAAATACACACATTCACTCACTTTATCTCGTATACAGAGTCGCGGGGACGCTGGAGTTTATGCTAGGAGACTTCGGGCACAAGTCGGGGTACAACCTGGACAGGGTGCCAATCTATCGCAAGGCACAGATACATACAGTATATACACACGCACGCACACACATTCACACACTACGGGCAATTTGTGAACACCAGTCTGCAGCTCTTTGCACTGTGGGAGGAAACCGGAGAACCCAGAGGAAACCCACCAAGCACAGCGAGAACATGCAAACTCCATGCGAACAGAATTGAACCCTGAACCTGGAAGAACTAATCTAAGCTTATTAATACACAGAAATCACATTCTGTAAGGTCGAGTATCTGACGCCTTGCTTACACTAAGTCGTACTTCTTTCGTCGTCGGACAAATACACTCCCTGTTCGGTAACGGACAGTGAATCGAAAGTAAAAAGTAGATCGGATAAAGATGAGGTTTTGTCTTAAAGCGACACCAGCGCGGTAAAATTCACTTATTAAATTCACTTCAGCGGTCCTTGGTTGTTCAAAGTATTTGCGGCTAGCTAGCATCTTTATTTTCTCTACGAGTCATGAATGCCTTTGCAATTAATTGCCTGTCCTTGGTTGTGTCAGTCTTCCTGTAAACATCATGTTCCTCATTTTGAAATGCACGTCTGTCATCCAAGCACGCTAACTACATAAGCTGGTAAAAATTATTTAACCTTCAACCAGATGCTCGGGCTACGTGCGGAGAGCAGCAGCAGGCGCCGATGCTCGGAACGGGTGGTACGCGTTATCGTTACGACTCTGAAGTTCGTCCCATCAGCGTGAAATTAAAAATAAATAAGGTTTTTTTTTTGTTTGGTTTTTTTTTTTGCCTGGTTCATCAGTGTACTCAGGTGATGAATAAAAAAAACCATAGAACCTGCTTCTTCGAAGCTAGCGTCCACCTTAGACTTCATTCCGGGAAGAAATTTTATCGCAGTAAACACTGTGTTTATTACCGAGGTGTTTTTTTTTTCTCCCCTCTCTGACAGCTGCCCATGTTTTACCCCCCTCAATTGTTCGAATAAAGCCCACCATCCCACGTGCCACGTTATATCCTTCCAAAGAACAGCTCGTTTTCTGCTCCCAGAGCCACCTGATTCAGCGCAATTATGTCCTACGTGCTCAAATAAGCTGGGACAGGAGGGTAATGAATTCTCCCCTTGGAAGAAATGGAAAGATTTTCTATTTGCCAGACACTTCCTTCCTTTTTTAACACTTTCACCTGACACGGAGTGGACTTTCCCGACGCGGGGTGGCTGGCTCTTACGAGGGGAAGGGGTAAGGGGAGGGGACGAGGGGGGGGGACGAGGCTAGAACGACTTGAGTGAACAATCAGCGGAGAGCGAGGACCATCTGTCTCCGGCGAGATGAGATGGGCCTGGCAGGCCACCGTGTAAAACATAGCCCATATAACGTGCCTGTCCGGGCCCTAAAATTGGAATCACGGCACGTTGTTGAAAACTGTATTGCTCTGTATCAGGCAATAACGGACAAAAATCAATATACCTACCGTGCCTCTGCAGCTGGACTCGAGCAACTGGACAGAGAGGCATTTTCAGACAATGGCCCTTTTTTTTTTTTTTTTTTTCACGGCTCGCAATCAATCCGCCGGGAATGGCGATGGGAATGGGAACGGGTGGCCGATGTCGGGGCTGGTACGGCATTTTTTACACCGCGGATTCGAGTGCATCGTTCTCAAGTCACTGCAAGAATACTCTAAAGCACTACAAGCTGATACCTAAAGAAATCCCATTTACCGGCCACCAAGCCAAACTGGAGAGCTCGCTCCATCTCGGGTTCGAGCAAGAGCTCCGGGAGATCCGCGGATCTTAGTGTATGCGCTAGCAATTTAAATCGCGGCAGTACAGAAATTGCCATGGGTGAACGACGCTGGCTCCGTGAGCGTTCCGAGATGATGAATAGATGAGAACAGGGCTTTAGTTTCTCGCCGGCAGAAGGGACGGTGGGATTTTTATTACCTTCAGTCAGGCTTTTTATTACAGAGAAGTCGTCACGAAAATCGTAGCTTTGCAACATCGCCGCAGCGGCGGGTGCTCCCGTGGTCTCCTGAGACATCCGTCGAGGATACGTTACACTTGGGGTTTGCACTTCCACTTTCTTCTTTTTTTTTCCCCCTTGCAAGTTCTCTTGCAGTATTTTTTTTGCAATGTCGAATGCGCATTGATCCGCTGAATCATTTAACAAAACTCTGATAGGTGCTTGGATGTGGGGTTGGCTTTATATGATCAGGGAGCCTTTCTGTGTAACTTTTCAGCATTAAATACAATCAAAGGAAAATATCTACAGTATCTCAGGTATTGTAGTCTCTGACAAACTGCTTTTTTCGCTAGTTAGCAAGCACACAATAAGCTTAACTAGCATCCATGCTGACAGTTTACTTAACACGCATATATATGTTTATATGTTCATAAGGGATGTGATTAACCACGATGGACAATGTGACGAGTGAGAACATCAAAGCGCTTTTCTTCTTCCTGTGATCTTCAGGAAATTTGAACATCGTTGATGATGATGATGATGATGATGATGCAACTTCCTGTGACTTCCTCTGCTCCGAGTTTTACCGGGGCGACTTTTTCGCTGAGCTTGCTCTTACTCTTTAAAAAAATTTTTAAAGAGTAACATTGTGAGGTTGGGTATTTCACTTTCTATAAGATGTTGTGTTGAATAATATGTATTTGTCTCTTTTCAGATTGTTTGTTCAGATTTTAATGGCAGCACATCTTTTTTTCCGTCCTTTTTTGCTGACTTGCACAGCGTGCGAATGTAAAATGTTGCTCTATATATAGCGAGACGGGGCATGAGGAGTCACTAAAGTCGCTAAAGTCATATCGAGAAACTCCCCCTAAGTCCAGCTACGGAATGCAGAAGAAATGTTCCAACTCGCATCTTGCACTTTTGTTCTTGTGAGGTCGATCCGTTCCTCGCTCTGCCAGCGGTTTGTGATTTGCTTTGCCCCACGCGTGTTGCAGCACTCCGCGGCACGATTTCCCACGCACAGGCTGACGTGGCGTGAAAGGTACATCTGCACGACTCCAAAGCTGTGACCGGAATTTGCGATGAAGAAGGATCGTTTCATGCCGATTTCTCATAAAGTAAAATGGAAATTGGTGGAAAAAGTCACAGGATCATGTTCTATAAATAACATAAGCAGACTATAAATCACATATATAAAAGCACATTCTGCACTTTTCCTACAATTCCTCCTCCTCTTGTGTTGTATGATGAAGGCAGCGCATCGTCCTCCGCTCCCGTGACCCATTTCATGCGGGCGGTTTGTCCGAGTCCGGCCAGCGGGTGGCGATGAGTAGCCACGCTCCGAAACAGGACGCACTTAATTGGTTTTTCTCTCCTTTATTTTTGCACTCACACCGGCGGATGGGGAATGCCGTTCGCTTCATCGCAGTATCGCAGAGATCAGCAATTATGCTGAAGTGGTGATTTTTTTCACTGCGTAACTTCTTCCTTTTTTTCTTTTGCTCTCATTTTTCTTTATATAAGCTTTTTCTCCTTGAAGTGAACTCGTTATAGATGCTCCTGTTGTTGTGGTGAGGCAGGAGATTATTAGGAGGGTACAAGACCAAGAAAAGAAGTGTGTGGGGGGGCGGGGTGGGGTGGGGGGGGTGGACTGTGTGTTTTCGTTTCCTTAATAGGATATGCAACGTATTTGGGTATTTTTTCACTGTTCTTTCAATTCTTATTTTTACATTCATTTCTTCGATTCAATTATTTCTACATGTGATCCTTTACACTGTTAATTTATTTCCACATGTGATTCGTCACACGATTCGTTAATTTCTACATGTGATTCCTCACATGATTCATTATTTCTACATGTGATTCCTCATTTAATTCATTATTTCTACATGTGATTCCTCACATGATTCATTATTTCTACATGTGATTCCTCATTTGATTCATTATTTCTACATGTGATTCCTCATTTGATTCATTATTTCTACATGTGATTCCTCACATGATTCATTATTTCTACATGTGATCCTTTACACTGTTAATTTGTTTCCACATGTGATTCGTCACACGATTCGTTAATTTCTACATGTGATTCCTCACATGATTCATTATTTCTACATGTGATTCCTCACATGATTAATTATTTCTACATGTGATTCCTCACATGATTCATTATTTCTACATGTGATTCCTCACATGATTCATTATTTCTACATGCGATTCCTCATTTAATTCATTATTTCTACATGTGATTCCTCACATGATTCATTATTTTTACATGTGATTCCTCACATGATTCATTATTTCTACATGTGATTCCTCACATGATTCATTATTTCTACATATGATTCCTCACATGATTCATTATTTCTACATGTGATTCCTCACATGATTCACTATTTCTACATGTGATTCTTTACACGATTCATTTATTTCCACATGTGATTCTTTACGCAATTCATTTATTTATACATTTGATTCTTCACACAATTCATTTATTTCTACATGTGATTCCTCACATGATTCATTATTTCTACATGTGATTCTTTACATGATTCATTTATTTCCACATGTGATTCTTTACGCAATTAATTTATTTCTACTTGTGATTCTTTACGCAATTCTTTTATTTCTACATGTGATTCCTCACATGATTCCTTTATTTCTACATGTGATTCTTCACACGATTCATTTATTTCATTTTTTTCGGATTTGGATTTTTCGTATGAATTCGTCATAAATTTGCTCGTGTTATTTGGAATAGTTATAACTTTCTGACTATGCACATGTAAATATTAGAGTCCTGTAAGAGCCTAGTGTGTCTGCGTAATTTTTTTTTATCACATCAGTTTTCCCAGCTCGCACCTGGATCCTGTCCAGCTGAATACATTAGAATAGGGAAATATTAAAAATATTGATTTATCATTTATAAATCTCGCTTGACGTATCGATTGCGAGCCTGGATGCCGTCCAGATGAACGATATTTTTTCAAAGCTTGGGCAGGACCAGAAATTACATCATGCTGGCGTAATTAATAAAGTACAGTCACCTCGCCAGGCAGAGGTGTAGATTTGGGCTTTTAATACTGCTGTGATTTTGTTGCTGTTGTATGGTTCATTTGTGCCGCATGAAATTACTGCCCGTGTTAGCCAAGCGATGTGTTTAATTAACGGAGTGTGTGTTAATTTAAGTGTCCTAACAGGAGGATGAAATTAGTGCACTCGACTCTTTTCTGTTTACTGTATGTTAGCAAAAAAAAAGTTTTTTTTTTCTGAATAAACATTGCAATGTAATAAGAATCACATAATGATACTGATACATCCGTGCCGTAGCCTTAGCGTGCTGCGGCGCTCGCAAGTGGGACGCCAAACTGGGAAGATTTAAACGCTGGCTTTACAGTGTACCGCATGTGCCGGAGAGGAGAACTGACTATAAATAGACTGTGAAAGCACATAAAGCTCAAAAGCGTATGGATAGCCCTCATCGGACGCGGGGAAAGGCGCTACAGCGAACCTCGAATCCCAGCCAGGCTTCAGCATCACCTTCACACTCCTTCAGAATCACTCAGATTAAATCAGTGTGTGTTTTGGAGGAGCGACGACTTCTGCGCGCACCCTGAGCGAAATTGCTGCTCTCACGCTTTTCTGTATTTTTGGACGGAGCTGAAGCAGAGGAATGAAAGGAGGAGAAATTTACAGTGTGTAGACGGTACACACAGTACAAATGCTCTCGCAGAAAACCCGAACACTTTAATTAAAAAAAAAAAACCTTTATCAGTTTCTTGTGCCAAAAAATTATATAAAAAAAAAACACACAAAAATTAAATGTAATAATTAAAGAAGACAGTAAACATCTGCATCGCTGATTAAGCACTTTGATGGAGGCGTGGCCTTTATGTCTATATGTGTGTGTGTGTGTGTGTGTGTGTGTGTGTGTGTGTGTGCGTCATCCGCACAGAAATATGCTGAATTTTCTTTCATTTTCTAATGAATTTCATTGAACTTCCTAATGAGTGTCCTTTGATATTGAAATGTTTGCCTCATTAAGAAAACCTCTAATGTTATCGCTCACGTCTAATGACAGTACGGATGTTTCCCGTCTTATTTTTTAATAAAACTTCATTTGAATATTACACAAGTAATTATACCATCAACTTGACAAATGAAAACTATCCTACAATCTCACTTCGATTTAATTAATCAGCAGTTTATTACCTGCGTGTGTGTGTGTGCGTGCGTGTGTGTGTGTGTGTGTGTGTGTGTGTAATCTGCAGCCTGTCATGCAGCAAATTCTTTGATTCTCTTCTCTGTTTAATGTTTCTTTGAGTCTTTTATTTTATTTAAAGTACTGTGAGTGTGTGTGTGATTGGCAACAGGGTGTGGAACAAGTTGGGCATTATGGCAGGCACAGGCAACTGTGGGCAGCAAGGTGGACAGGAGGGTGGGCCACAGGGTACTGCCTTGTTACCCATCCGGCTGCCCAGAGTAGTCCACCCTGCTGCTCACCCTGCTGCCCAGCTTGTTTCCCACCCTCAAATTCAAGTTTTGTCTATGTATGTGTCAAATAAAATTTGAATTTGAGGTGGGTAACAAGTAAGTAACGAAGTAGGCAGGCGGGTGGGCAGCAGGGTGCACTAAGGAGGGCAACAGGGTGAGCAGAAGTGTGCATTTAGGTCGACAGCAGGAAGGACAACAGGGCGGGCAGATCTTGTGTCCAGGGTTAGAATATCGTTAAAGTAAATAGCATTTTCATGTTCATAACGGCTCTAATCTGAGGTGCTGGTTGTTAATCGGTGGTTTCCGAGGCTGAACGTCTCCTCTGCAGCAGAGCTACGTTTTAAGCTTAACTTTCCTGGGAAGGTCTTCATGAGAGCCAGTTTCATCATGGAGCTTGATGGGTTTTGCAAACACACTCGACACGATACTGTTCTTGCAAGAACTGTTCCAGAACAGCCGACCTTCATGTCTTATAATAACATCTGACTGTTAGTGTTATTGTTACTTAAGTACACAATGCCGTATATCATCATTTTGAAAAAATCCACTATTGCTCTAGAATGCACAGTAGAAAACAAACTTTTGGTTGGTGTTTCCTAACTTTTGACTGGCACTGTATAGACTGTATACTGTATACTGTGCATTAGAACGGTGATATTTTTGACAAATGCACACTATGAACACTGCTCTTAGTATAAAGTAGAGAGATTTTTTCTTACTTAAAGCTTTACATCCGTGGTGCAAAATGTGTGTGTGTGTGTGTGTGTGTGTGTGTGTGTGTGTGTGTGTGTGTGTGTGTGTGTCAGTGAGTGGGGGAGAGGTGTTGCATTTACAAGGTGTTTTCAGTCGTGCCACGACGGTCGATTGTTTTGCTAACGCCAGACATATGGGCGCAATTTAAACCTCTAGGCTTGGCGTGCATCCTGAAAAGTTATGAAAACCCTATTGTTCCTCGCAGACCACGTTAGCGATTAAAACCTCTAAATATTAAAAAGAACAAGACAGTGTGATATAGAAAAGAAGCATTATGCTAGGGGGCTGGAGCGCGTGCGCCGGTGTTGTAGAGCCGCGGCTACAGAGCTATAAGAGCACTTTATATTCAGAAGCATTCGTCTTAAACAACAAAGCAACAAAGCGTCGAGCTTGTGCTAGAGGCTGGTGTTGTAGGATAATAAGTCTTGAAAAAAGCCAAAACAAGTAACACTGCAGACATTGTGGTGTAGTAAATAGATGTTCAGCTGCAGATCACGTTACTATAGTAACAACTACGGCGGAGACTTGCATGTTGGACGTGTCATAAAGTTTTTCAATATCTTCAGGACAGATGTTTTCCCTCCAGCGTATACAGTTGATTTACCTAAATGTACCATATTACGACATGAGCCCTACCTTTCAAAGTAGCCCCGCCCCTGACAAATCACATGAGTCCTACCTTTCACAGTAGCCCCGCCCCTGACAAATCACATGAGCCCTACCTTTCACAGTAGCCCCGCCCCTGACAAATCACATGAGTCCTACCTTTCACAGTAGCCCCGCCCCTGACAAATCACATGAGCCCTACCTTTCACAGTAGCCCCGCCCCTGACAAATCACATGAGTCCTACCTTTCACAGTAGCCCCGCCCCTGACAAATCACATGAGCCCTACCTTTCACAGTAGCCCCGCCCCTGACAAATCACATGAGTCCTACCTTTCACAGTAGCCCCGCCCCTGACAAATCACATGAGCCCTACCTTTCACAGTAGCCCCGCCCCTGACAAATCACATGAGTCCTACCTTTCACAGTAGCCCCGCCCCTGACAAATCACATGAGCCCTACCTTTCACAGTAGCCCCGCCCCTGACAAATCACATGAGTCCTACCTTTCACAGTAGCCCCGCCCCTGACAAATCACATGAGCCCTACCTTTCACAGTAGCCCCGCCCCTGACAAATCACATGAGTCCTACCTTTCACAGTAGCCCCGCCCCTGACAAATCACATGAGCCCTACCTTTCACAGTAGCCCCGCCCCTGACAAATCACATGAGTCCTACCTTTCACAGTAGCCCCGCCCCTGACAAATCACATGAGCCCTACCTTTCACAGTAGCCCCGCCCCTGACAAATCACATGAGTCCTACCTTTCACAGTAGCCCCGCCCCTGACAAATCACATGAGCCCTACCTTTCACAGTAGCCCCGCCCCTGACAAATCACATGAGTCCTACCTTTCACAGTAGCCCCGCCCCTGACAAATCACATGAGCCCTACCTTTCACAGTAGCCCCGCCCCTGACAAATCACATGAGTCCTACCTTTCACAGTAGCCCCGCCCCTGACAAATCAC
>JAAGKR010015182.1:0-10222 GCA_011419295.1 Clarias macrocephalus
CCCGTTTACAGTAACGGAGACATCCCGGACCTAAACGACTGCGTGTCAATCAGCCGAGCAGTCCCGCAGATGCCCACGGGCATGGAGAAAGAAGAGGAATCGGTATGTCAAGGGTGTTTGTTTATTATTACAAAAAAGCTAATTATTTTAATAAGGTTCAGGTGTGTAGCGGGGAGGCTGGTATTCACGAATCACGTTTACGCAAACTGCGTAGCGTAAACCGGCTCTGCCTGTCTGTGTGTAAAGACGTTAGAGCTATGGCGTACGCAACCGCCGTAAGTCCACTGCCCTGTGACGTACGCGCAAATCGGCATAGTTGACGTAAGCTACGTCACTTCCTGCTACGACAGGCGCCGATACCGGCTAACAACCCCACACACACAGCATAGCATGCTAACTGTCAAAGTGGTGTGTGTGAGGAAAATTTATGCGCAACACACACACATTCTTCTTCATAAATTCTTATTACTTATATTATTTAATTATCATTTAATTATTGTAGCAGCGTGTGGAGCAAGTAAATGCTAGAACACACTTTATATCGATCTCTTCACGTGTCAACCTGTCTCTGTCCGCCCATACATACGTGTGTGTGTAATATATATATTTAAAATATGTATAGAGAGAGAGAGAGATTTTTAGTGTATTGATTTCCAATAATGTTCATAGCTAACTATTTTTTTTACTCTTTGTAACAGTTATTTCATCTTTTTTAATGAACACCTTTATTTTTTTCATTTCTTAGTAGCAGTATATATATTAGCTTTTCTTTTTTCTCCTTAATTATTTTTGATTTGACTAAAATTTTTCTGAATAGCTTTTTTTTAATTGTCCAGAACTTCTTAAAATTGTCGTTTTGAAAAAACACCTCGCCATTATCTCTCTTTCTTTCTTATTTGCATAATCTGTTTAATTACTCCTTTTTTGTATGTAATTTAAATGTTAATTTAATTTAAATCTGGGTAGGTTTTTTTTTTTTAATTAACTAACAAAAACTCAGTAACACTCTTTACCTGACACCACAGGAAATGACATTTGCAGGTCTTAAATGCCAAATGATGCACAAGCTGCATAAAGGAGAGTAGCATAAATGAATAAGGGTGGGATCATGCGCACACACACTTAATCATCCTCTCGGGAACGGGTGTTAACATGCTGATATTTCGTCCAGGTGATGTTGTATCGCTCAAACGTAAGCTATAGGTCAGGAAATTCAAAATCAGGGATGGAATCTAGTACATCACATATTCTACATGGATCCCATGGGGACTTTACAGACGTTTGCTTTATTTTTAAGCCTTGAGATGATGTGTATCAATCTTGCTGATTCGTTTGGATGAACTCTGAGCTACAAGCACAACATAGATAGATAGATAGATAGATAGAAACTTTATTGAGACAGTAATACAAAGACTGGTTTGTAGACGTGATTGCACACTATATTCAGTAGACACCGGGTAATGTGACAGCTGACCAGAGTTACTAGTGCAGCGCTGAAAAGTAAAACCTACAAGACGTATAAATTATATGAATTAAAGCCTATTGGTTAATAGCAATAATAATAAAAAAGAAGTAAATTAATAATACTAATAAGTAAAATGCAGTACAACCTTGATGTGCAGATGTATTAATGACGAAGTAACAACAGTGCCAATAGTAATAACTGTCACTTAGTGACACCGGGTCTATGCATATTGTTAGGATTATGTAATAGCGAGAATAGTGAGCAGACCTCGTCCCTCGGATGAGAGTTTCAGACCAAACACAGTGACTAAAATCGCACAAGTGAAAAGAGACCCAGTGACATGAAAGTCAGCACATCAGGCACATCTGCATTTCTCAGCTCAAACAAGCAACATGAATTAAACCTGCCGAGTGCACGCTCAGGGTTCAGGACACCAGCACTACGACTTCTACTCGTGTGTGTGTGCGCGCGCATTTCTCACATTCAGGAAGTGCTGCTTGTGGGTAGAAACGCAGCCGGATTTACAAAGCTGTGGTTCGGCGTGTTGTTGGGCCATATGATTCCTGCAGCGCTGAAAAGGAAATGAAAGTACAGGCAAATGTGCCACTGCGTTACTGTTGAACGCTTTCGTCCAGATCGGCCGTGCCCCAGCACGTGCTGTTACACGAGAACATGGTAGCGTTTAATGCGCATAAATGTACAAACTTTGTAATCGTTAAAATTATTTTAAGTCATAATTTGCAGGGGTTTTTTTCTTTTAACTTGTGCTAATATCAACTTTGGGATTGATTCAGGCTTCCTGAGAATTGTACTCTTGCTCCTTTTGCACAAGCTCATGGTGCACCGTAGTAAATGATTTTTGGTTTTGTGGTTTGTGAAGCACCTTTACAAATAATCTCCCCGATCAAACACTGATGATGCACTTTAAGTCGACAGCTTCAGGGTCGGAAGGAAGTACGCTCTAGGTCAGACGTTGCCTCGGGTTTCATCACCTTTAATCCACTCGCCTGGAACATGTACTCTCCTTTTTTAAAAATTTTTTAATATTATATATAATAGACATTTAATAACGGTTACGAATCTTCAGTGAATGTCGAAACGCTGAACCCGAGTAATAAAAATCCCAGAACTGAAATCAGCAGAGCCACTCGGTGCCAATAACACGGTTTTAATTGTAACATGCAATAAATCGCTAATGAGCGTTTCAGGCTTAATCGTTCTGTTCATTACATCGCACCACGCCAACGCAAATTATGTAATGTCTATAGAGCCTTGGCATCAATCCCCCCCTGGCAGCATTTTCAGCCGAGCTAAATATAAACATGAAAATCACCTTGACGTTTCATGATGGAGATCAGCGGAATGAGCCATTTTTTTAAGTTGTTCTTGCGCGTTACGAACATAAGTCATAAATTTAAAAGAAAAGTATTTTTCAGTTTATGAAATGCAGTACGTAAAGTAAATATAAATAAGTAAGGTGACATGTTTGAAAATGTAAAGTTGCCAAAAAAAAAAAAAGTTTTTCTAAGAAAAAAGTAAGTCAGAGCTTTAATTCTCCCAGTGCTTGAGAAGATGATGTATTCCAGGATGTTGAACATGTTAATATTTAAGCACGGGTTCCGTGTTAATATTTGGTGGGTTTTCTTCCTTGTAATAATGAAGGAAGGTCTATGAATAAATTTAGTAAATAAATTCTTAATTTAGTGTCCGTTCCTTATTTAAGAACAACAATTGCACCTAAACATTGTTGCTTGTTAATAGGAAAATAATGCTTCAGTTTGGTCTTGTGATTCTTTTCTCTGGTAATTCATGTGATGTCACACTCTAACTCAAGCAGTTAAAAAAAAACAACAACACATTTTTAAATTATACAGTCCCTGACTAACAAACGAAGTCTGTTCCAGGAGCACGTTCATAAGTCGGATTCGTTCGTAAGTCTGACAAAGTGAGTCTTCTACACCTATGACACGAATATTCAGTGTCAAACATAAATAATATTTTTAAAAAACCCACACAGGTTTGGTGTTTTGGTTCTCGCGAGGGGAACTCGTTTAAAGGGAACCCGGGAAGACTTCGGGAGGCAGGAACAACTCAACATGGCGTTTACTGCACACTTTTTGTAACGGACTGCATTTTGTCTCAGAGCCATTTCGGACTATGAACTCTGTCTCTTTGAGGGTTTTGCTAATTTAGGATTATCCCCATCAGGACAGCTTTACAGGACAGACATTTTCTATCATCGTGCTCCCGGACTGATTAATTGAAACCGGTGAGGCCGACTCATTTCTCAATGCAATGTACCGGTCTGTTCGTATCTGAGGAAATTCGTAACATGTAAACGCTTGCATTTTAAATGGGTGAAATTTTGCAGTTCCTCTATAATTCTAAATGTGGCACGACTTAAGCTGCTCACGTGTTGTCCGGCAGAACAGCATCCTGAGTGGTATGAGTGAGCTATTTACGTTTATTTAGAATAGTAACAACACTTACAAATCGTATTGCCAGGTCCCTGTGAATCCCATCACCACTTGTTAAGGCTGTATCTAATGCAGTATCGACGCTGTTCCTCCACAGGAGCACCATCTCCAGCGAGCCATCTGTGCCCAGCAGGTGTTCAGAGAGAAGAAGGACAGCATGGTGATCCCGGTGCCCGAGGCTCAAGGCTGCATCACCTACTACGACCGTCTGTACAAAGGGGACTTCCGTCAGCCCAAACAGCTCATCCACATCCAGCGTGAGTTACCGATTGTTAATCCACGTGTGTGTGTGTTTGATTATTGAAAGTTTGAATCTCATTTAATGGTGAATATGATGTTTTCTCTTTTCACCAGCGTTTGGCCTGGACAGCGAGCAGCCCGACTACGACATGGACTCGGAGGACGAGACGCTGCTCAACCGGCTCAACCGCAAGATGGAGCTCAAACCGCTTCAGTTCGAGATCATGGTGGACCGCCTGGAGAAAGCCAGCACGAACCAGGTAACAAAAAGTACACTTTATACATCACACTTTTTATACTCTGTGCGTGTTTTGAACAAATACTGGGGGGAAAAAAATAAACATTAAACCTAATAGTTCAAAATATCTCAGTGTGATTTAGCTGGTGTTAGTATCCTGTGTTTGGTTTATATTAAACGCGATTAATTGTAATTTAATAAATGTGTTTCTGTGTTTTATTAAAATGTAATTGTTCTCACTTACTTCAAAACTTTATATAATAAAAAAAGAAAATGTTTATGAAAAAGGAGTCAACTTAAGAGCGAGGTAATGTTAAATATAAAATGTTGGACTTTAAATAAAACCAGGCAGCTTCATTTAGAAAAGAGTCAGGCTTAAATAGAAGGAAAGGAAGTGTGGAGAGAAGTGGAATGCGGACTTAAAGAAAGAAATAAAGAGTCGTTTTAGTAATAGTTGCTATTTATAAGTAAAACTTTTTTAAAGAAAGATGCCAGCGATGCAGATTGAATAAATAAAGCCACGTTTAAACAAACAGGAAGAAGAAGTTTTTGTTTTTAGAGTCAACTTTGAATAAAAGTTAACATTACATAATATATATTTTTTTAAATCACGAAAGAAGCTAAATTAATAGTCAGTGAACCAACTTTCAGCTTGAAACGAGTAAATCGAGAAATAGACACGTTTAATTATTATTGATATTAACTCTAACACCATCTGTGTCTGCGCCTCCGTCTGTGTAGCTGGTGACCCTCCAGGAGGCCAAGCTTCTCCTGAACGAAGACGATTACCTGCTCAAGTCCGTGTACGACTACTGGGTGAGGAAGAGGAAGAACTGTCGCGGGCCCTCGCTCATCCCGCAGATCAGGCAGGAGAAGCGCGACGGCTCCACCAACAACGACGCGTACGTGGCCTTCCGCCGGCGCACGGAGAAGATGCAGACGAGGAAGGTGAGTTCACATCCCTCGTTCAGAACCCAAAATTCAGAACGGGTAAAACTAGACTATAAAACCGTCTCGGTAGACTAAGATCTGACCGACAAGTCGACTTTTTTTTTTCCGCCCGCAGAACCGTAAAAACGACGAGGCGTCCTACGAAAAGATGCTGAAGCTGAGACGGGAATTCAGCCGAGCCATCACCATCCTAGAGATGGTCAAGAAGAGGGAAAAGAGCAAGCGAGAGCTGCTGCACCTCACCCTGGAGGTGGTGGAGAAGAGGTACGGGCAAAACAAAAAAACACAGGAAATTTAAACCTTTAGGATAGTTTTTGTTTGTTTGTTTATTTTATTACGCATCCATACAGTGTCGTGTTTCTGAACGATCAAGCAGCCGATATCCTGATATCGCTTTCCTCTTTCTCAGGTACCAAATGAGCGATTTCTCCGGAGACGTTTTGAATGAGGTCTCCGCACCACTGTCGGAAAAAACAGTCTACCCGGCTCCAATATGTCTGCCCAACGGGAACAGGCATAAAGCAGAGAACAAGATGAAGGTGAAGTTTGATTTCTGATACATTAAAAGGTTTCCATTATCCTGACAGTATTTTATATCAGAGTCAGTCTGTCTTGAGGATGTCAGAGTACTCACCCCTCTCGCTCCTTCATCTTCAGATCCACAAGGCCGTGCCCAAGCACCATCCGCACCACTTCCCGGTGAAGATCGAGCCTCAGTTCGAAATCGGCCGCGGACACAAGAAGTACACGCGCAGACCCAAGCTGGAGCCGCTGCGACAGCACGTCATCACCAACGCTGATATCAAGCAGTATGACTTTCACAGCTCCGGGGAGGAGGACAACCCAATGGTAAGCAGTCACGGGGACCAGGCATACAAGCACAAGACATTTACCTCACCGTTTTTAAGTGGAGTGCCGCATAATTATTACTATTGATTTTAAATCAATATTTGATTTCAAATGAATAGTAACTATAAAATAAAAAAAAAGTAAATGTATTGGTGGTGCCATGATAGCGAAGGTGGTGATGTCATTATTTATCCCCCAGTCTCCATCCTCTGAGCCGGATGAGGAGAACGACCCAGACGGAGGTTTTGTTTTCAGGCGCAGAGCAGGTTGCCATTACCTCGCTGTGAGTATCATGCACGTTTAAATACACCTTTTAATAATAAACCCTTTTAATCATCTCGCACACAAGCATGCTGATTCAAGTAAACCGAAAACAGGTACAGTGTCTTTAACACATTTATACTGTGTGTGTGTGTGTGTGTGTGTGTGTGTGTGTGTGTGCCCCTGACTGTAAGTGTAGCCCCTGACAGATAAGGAAGTTGTCCCCCTGTACCGCGTCTGGAAGGCATCGATGCCCTGTGTCAGAGAAACTCCCTCACAGCTCTGTCTGTGCCACGCCGTTGCGTAGGAGTGACACGCAGACGCCTGGGCCGCGGCGGAAGGTAGCCTCACTTTTATTTGTTTGTTTATTTATTTATTCTTGTTAGCTTAGTCAGTCGTTTGATACCTTTTAAAACTTTATTAATACACAAGCAAAAACGTCATACCACGTTTTCATTTCCAGGTCTAGACGTATTCAAAGTGGAATGAGTCTCTAGGATTGAGAATACAAAAATTTTAAAGTTTCAGCGCAGTGTGATGGCACTATATATTTAGTGTGTATAATGGAAGATGCAAAAGTGTGAAAAATTTTTTATGACTATACTATATTAATATATTTAAATGTCATGGATGGTAATTGTAATAGGGCTGAGAATCGCCAGTCACTTCCCGATAGGATATTAACACGATACCTACCTGCAGATTCAGTTAAAATATGATATATAAATATTATATAGATTCTATAAATATCTCATTTCGATAATTGGTTTTTCACAGATGTTGTTACAATTTTAACCCTTTATAAAAAGTTTAAAATATGAGTACTTAAATATATTTTATTATAACATTAGTTTTCTCACGTAAAAAACAAGTGCAGCATTGAAACAAAGCAAACTAAATTCAAATACAAGTGTTTAGCTTCAAATTAAACAAAAAACTCTTCATTTTTGCTGACCAGCCTGTATCTCAGTCATCTGCCCTAATTAATATTTCTAAACAAACCTAGCAAATAATTCAACAAGATGCCAGTGTGTGAATAGTTCAGGGTACCACCTGTAGAAGTGACGTTTTTTTCCTTCTCAGATCGCTCCAAAATCTCCAAACTCGACAAGACAGCGAGTGCCCCGATTAAGTAGCTGTGAGCACGTGATTCTCGACTAATTTGCACTCACAGTGTTCTGCGACTGGTGTGAGTGTGTGTAGTGAGTGGGTTTGGAGAAAAACAGCAGATCAGAAGCTTTTAATGAACAAACTTTTTAATAAATGTGATGCCACAAAAAGATAAAACAGTATAAACAAACATATAAACAACAACAAAAACAGGAAAAAACATGAATCCAGGGTATAATAAAACAAATCACACAGTGATTAAGACAACACAAAGGACGAATGCAGGGATACAGTTTACATCGCTTTAGGATTAGCAGAGTCTTGAATAGTTTCTATAGATCTGTCTAGATCATCTTTGAATAAAGGAGGAAAAAAGTTTGGAGCCAGTAAAATTGTTTATGTATATGATACTTAGCTAGTAGGGGAAATAAATTAAATATGTAATATTTTCCTATTTTTTCTTTTGAGTAGCCAGCCTGCAGCTGTACTGGATTGTAGAATTTGTTACGAACATGGAGCCATTTCTGCATTTAACAATCCTTTACAGACGACAAATTTATTTAAAAGATGTCTTTTTTTTCCCCTGTTGCTAATATTTGAGATTTAAAACATTTAACAAAGTACTCAGATCTGTATCTCTCTCTATCTGCTTGTGTTGCCGTAGGTTACTCCTCGACCGAGCCTCATCAGATCTGGACCGAGTCCTCAGACACCTGGACCCCGACACGGTCTCCTACTCGGTCCCAGCGCTCACGGGCACGCAGACGAACACGCCACACGTGCCCGCGTCGCCCCGGGCGAAGCCTGAGCGCTCTCTGACTCAGCTCCTCAGTGATATCCAGGCCTGCAGGTGGAGGTACTTCCGCCCACGACCCCTCAGCCAAAACGGAAAGGAGGACAGCAGAGTGGACGCTCTTCAGGACAGCAGGAGGGGAGGAGGAGGAGGAGGAGCGACGGTCACTAGTAGTTCAAGAAACAACAGTTTAGGTGCGGTTATGAGAGGATCATTTTTTAATTCTTTTACTTATTTATGTTTTTTTTTTCTTTTAGAGAACATTTCTGCTTCTAAAGTTCATACTGAACAAGAAAAGTGAATCCTATGGATCGTGTAAATACTAATCAGACCAACTGAGGAGTCTTTATTACAGAAGAATGATGTAACATGAATAGCGTTAGTCACCTAAGCAGTTCTTGTGCCATCTAGTGGTGATTCTTAATAACTGCAGCTTTGTTTGTATGGTTTTACTTTTTTTTTTACTAAACTGGATGAAATAAATAACACTGACTGAAAGTAGGCTTTAAAACCGTCTCCTGTCTCTAGATAATCTGTTTAGCTTTCTATCTGTTTAGATGCCAAAATCCCCAAAGCAGTTGTGGTTTTGTGGGAATAAAGGATCTTTTTTTTTTTTTTTTTTTTTTGGGTTTGTTTTTTATGTGAAACAATCAATACTTAACACTCTTTCCTTTTGTATAGGAGCAATAACAGAGGAGCAGTATCAGTCTCACCAGCAGCAGTTGGCTCAGATGCTCCAGCAGGGCCCGCAGCAGAACCCACCTCTGTCTGAGCAATCCCACGCACACGTGTCTGTATGTGCAGCTTAAAATAACAAACACTTTACCCATACACCACCTGTACACCACCTCTATACTCTATACAGAGTGTCCCATGTTTCTATACACAGTAAGAAATTAGCCCTCTTTTTTGTCTTTAGAAAATGATCTCATAATAAAGAATTTCTGATAGCCTTTAAAAATTCTTTGTACCAAAAAAAAAGAAGTAAAAAAATTATTGGAATGGTTCCAATATTTGCCGCAAAGAAGTGTTAAACTCAATTTTATCATGCTTGGCACAGCCGGTGTCTGTGTTCTTTACAAAGAATTAACAACCATGTAGAATTATCAGCCATTAACAAACAAAAGTAAAATAAAAAATTTCTACAAACCTAAACTATAAGTTAAATCTATAAATATAATGAAAATGTAAAGCTGGCGTGTCTGTACTTCAAAGACATTTGTGAAAAAATAATTTGGGGGGCATAAGATGAATGATAGAACACAGATATTTTTTTTGGATTTTTTTCTATTTGTGCACACATCACGTAAAGTCTACTGAACAAATTTTCAAGCTGTTTTCAACAGTGTATTTGGCCTGAGCTTGACGTAACATACACACTTTGTTTCATCGCAATCCGCTCACGGGATGTGCTACTTTAAAAGTTAAAGGAAAACACCCTTATCAAAAAAAAAAAAAAATCATTAGTTCATCTCAAAATCCAACAGATGACGCTGTCCTTTTTTTTTTTTTTTTTTTTAATGCAAGCTTGTGTGTGCAGTTGAAATCTAATTAATAAACACGATCTCTCACTTTCATTCCAAGACGGTTCATGGTAACACGTAAAAATTTTAGTTCATTCCAAAATTCAACAGATGGCGCTGTCCTATTTTATTTTATTTTTTTCCAAATGCGCTTATGAGTGTGTGATTAAATTCCACGCGAACAAAGTGGATGGGCACGTCTAATGAAGAATAAATCCTGTGGCTTTATCTTAATAGCTCTTACTTTTTTATCAAAAGCGGCTTGGTTGTGTTATGATTAAGCACTGTGTCCCAGGCATGTTCTTCCCTGAAATA
>JAAGKR010015184.1:0-10214 GCA_011419295.1 Clarias macrocephalus
CCCTATACAATAGTGCAAATGTGCCACTCTAAGCTTTATAATTACAACATATCTGTTAGAAACATCCAGTACTCTGATCAGACTCCTGGGAATCGCTGAAACATTATTCGGGAACATCTGGTAAGAGCCGAGACGCTCATGCGGGACCAAATCCATGGATTAGTGCTTAGTGGTGTACGGGAGCAAGTGAGTGGAGTAAACAGATGAGGTGTTCGAGGTTTGAGTTTGTTGCATTTTAGCCTTGTATGAACTTCAGGTTATTTTATATATGTCAGCTGTAGCTACAGCAATTATAAAAGTAACAATACAGCAGGTAGTCGATTAATCTTCATGTATTTAATATCAGGAATCACCAGTCACTTCACAATACAATATTACCAATATTCTTGGGTACTGATTCGATTAAAATTGCGATTCTACAAGTATCGCGATTTTATAAATATCTCGATTCAATATCTCGATTTTCACCCAAATTTATCACAATTTCAAACCTTTAAAGAAGTTTAATGAGTAATTAATGTATCCTATTCCATATAACATTAGTTTTCTCACTTAAAAAAAATGAAATGTTTAAACAATACAAAGTCACAATACAAAGTCATCAACCGTAATTATTATTTCAAATAATAATTTAAACTTAGCGCCAAATAAATCACTCCTACCACACGGGATGAAAATGTGTAAATAGTTCACCTGTAGCATTATAATGAAATGTTTTGACTAATTAGTGTTTTCTGTGTTTTGAGAGTAAGTGTGTGTATTGAGTGGGTTTGAGACTAATTTGCTCACAGAGTTTGGAGAAAAAGGCAGATCAGAGATTTTAACGCACACGATTTTTGATAATGTAACATAAAAATGTGTTTCTGTTACTCCACTCTGAAACTTCTGCACTCGGTACCGAATCGCTTATATCAGAGGCTGATCGGCCGATCACCGGATTCTGGTCACTGGCTGATTGACCGGTTCATATAGGTTCGTATGTCAATATGAACTACCAGTTCATACAGTTCATTCGCAAGATTCGTGAATCTCCACACAAAAGATGAGTTAATTTTTTCCTCCATCTCTAGTATTTAAGCACTGGATTAAACACAGCTGTAATACTGGGCATTTAAGATGGCGTTTTTCAAATCTCACACTATGACCCGATACATGTTTACTAGTATACTATGTACTTTTACTTATTCTGCTAACTGCGAACGCTACTAATTAGCAGCACTAATTACCTAGAACTAGTGTCCTTTAATAAACTCTCACAACATGCCCCCTGTAAGAATTATTCTTGTTGTTGGCGTCAATACTTTCAGTAATTTTCCTGCAGGTTACTTGACTAAGATTGGCTTTGCAATATTACACATGGTGACCGTTTTTATTTTCCCTCATGGCACGAACATGCATAGTGCCATTCTGTTGCACCTCTTGGGAGCTATTAGCCCATTTGTTACTAGCCAGCTAAATTAGCTAGCACTCGCAGAATTATTGCTTTTCTCTTATGAACAGCAGCTATCCGTGTTCACACCACTCTCAAGTGATGAGTAAATTAAACGAATCCTACAGACCAATCTTCACGTTTCTTTGTTCACCCCTCGCAGCCTTAGTCCATATGGGCAATCAGTTCAATGCTTACAAACAAAAATCAATCTCCTCTCAATAAATGCCTCGTGAGACTTTATGAGGGGAAAAAGAAATTTGGGAAGCAAGAAGCAGAGATCACTGGTGGCAAATAAGAGCATACGTCATCATTTTCCTGTCTGAAACATCACAGCAATGTCACGAAACCGAAATGCTCTATTCACTAATATTACGAAAGGATATCAGATGTCTTTGATTGAGGAGCAAAAATGTGAGAGGACGCGACCGATAGAGGCATCCAGCCATGTAAAAAGGTTGCCATGGTAACAGTGTTAATAATCATTCCGGACCAAATTTCCTTTAGTACGGCGCCCAGAGACCGGCCTCACGTGTGTGGTGTTGTTTGTTTTTTTTTAAATGCTTTACTACAGTGTGAGTCGCATAGTAAGTGGAAAAATGTCCGAGTGATGAAAAGTGTTGTTCCGTTTTATCAGCCCTGATGATTTTATCAGCGTGCGATCCAATATATACAAAAAGGACATCGCTGTCAAGACTGACAACACAACGAAATTAATGAAACACTTTAATGTGTGTGGAATAAATTTAAGAGCAGAAAGCAGTTCTGTGTTTGACTGCAAGAAAAACAAAACCACAGCCATCTTCATCTCATCATTCAAGTTCTCATAACATTAAAAACATCTCCACCACAGGAGGCCGGTGCTAGGACTGGGGCAAACATGTGGCCTGATTGTATATGGTTGTCTTAATAAATGTACTTACTGTTTAGCCAGCAACTCTTAAACAATATCTAACGATTTCATGGGGTCCCAGTTTGAGTCAACAGCTCCCAGTTCCCACGTGACTCAAACTGGGACCACATGGAACCTTCAGATATTGTTTGAGAGTTCCTAACTAGAGATTCTTAGCTAAATCTAGAAGCTAGCAATAGCTAGCAAAATTTAGTAACTGGAGATAGCTAGTTAAATCTAAAAGCCTGAGGTAGATAGTTAAATCTAAAAACTAGAGGTAGCGAGTAAAGTCTAAAAGCCTCAATAGTTAGCTACTTGGCTTGACCCAATAAAAAAAACTAGAGATAGCTAGTAAAAATCTAAATGCCTGAGATAGTTAGTTAAATTGAAATGCCTGAGATGGCTAATTACGCTAGCTAAAGTATTTTAAACCAGAACTACCTTCAGGCAGTAGAGCAGCCGTCTGTGTTCAATTCTGGCCTTTATATCTTTTTATTTACTGATATTAACAGACATCTTCATGTTGGAGTTGAAACGGACAGTTTAAACCACAAAGAGGTAAAAAGGTTCATATTATGTAACCTGCCAAAGAGCTGAAAAATAAAACTAAAGCTACTGTAATGTGTAACATAATTGTCTTTTTGGTAAACTGGATCTCGTGTTAAGATACGCACAGTCCAGGAACCGGTGTCGAGAAGTCAATCTATCAGTGTTGAAAGGTCTTGAACGAAACCCAGCCTTACTTACGTTTTCCCTTCAGAAGCAGCCACCAAATAATAAGTTCTGGCTGATCGCCTGCATTTAAGGTAGGAATAAAAATCTAATTTCCCTCTGGAGTATTCTCTTAAAGACAGCCTCCAGAAGGCACTTCATGTAAGAGTCAATGGCTCACCTGAAAATAGGCCTCCAGTCAGGAAGCACAATGAACACTTACATCGGGACGTTTAGGCTGAGGACTCAAATCATCTCTGGGATGATGATCACCACTTTCTTCAGTCATGTTTATGCAACACCGAAGTCTAAAAGAAAAGAACAATAAGGATCCATTTTTTATATTACATTCATATCCAAAACGTATATATTTCTAGAAGTTGATTATGTCCATTAGAGACGGGGTAACAAAAAAATCTATTCAGTTATGTATCGTGATTGTAAGGGTTTATAAATATGATGTAAACTTTATCATGCCTCCGTGCCCATAAAACGACCCCCTCATGTGCTTCCTGACTCCTTATATGTTAACACTTCCTACAGCTTGATCCAGACGAATATACAAATAGCTCGTGTCTGCTGGAAACCTTTCGTTTAACCGGAAAGTGCAAATGTATTTCCTATCGTCTCTCTTTCTCCGGGTCTCTCTATGACTTAAATGTTAATGACTGGTCCTACGTGACACAAGGCACCTGGCCAAAAGCTTAGACATCATGTGAGCGCTTGTCCTTCTCTTCAGGTCCAAAGGAAATTCCAGATCTCCAGCAGCAATAGGCACAGTAACACTCAGACAGGTTGTAGATGTGATAGAACACTGTATATAATACATACAGTCAGTAAACACAGGGTAATGTAATAACTGACCAGAAGTTACTAGTGCGATGCTAAAAACAAGCATTTCTCTGTTAAAAACATTCCATTTCTCTGTTATCCTACAGGCGGTGCGCTCTAAACTATTCCGATATTACTAGGCAACCTCTGGGCCTTTTATAAAGATAGTTGACGACCAGCTGCTAGTGGTTGCTAGGGCGTGGCTTGACAGCTTCACAATGATCCTATTGGTTGCCTGCGTAAAATTATCCCGCCCTCATGTCTCTATCACACTGGGATCGACAGTTAGGTTCAGTTTTAAAAGCTCTTATGTAAGTTACCAGAGCAGGGAATGCAACTGTGAACACTTCCTGTTTTAATGGGGAGTACATTAACCATAATATGTCAATGGGGCAAATTTGGGCACCTCTTGCGTCGCAGTGGTACAACTTTATACCCTCTTGCAGGGGATGTTCTGATACAGCTGGCAAGCCTCTGCAAATGTGGTAAATTTAATATCTCGACAAAAATATTGCTCTGCACTTGAATCCGTCCAGGATGGTCTCAATGTTCAGTCTCTGCTTCGCAATCACCACTAATAATAATAATAATAATAATAATAATAATAATAAATATAGTTAAATCATGATACTAATAATATCACAGTACAAATCAAATCATCATCTAGGTGTCATGATGTCCTTTCGGCTGGTCCCTGGTGATCCCCCGTACCTGAACGGTGCCTTAATTTGCACCTCGTGTTGGAAACCAACCTGGTGTGCCGAGGATATTAGAACGTAACACACGGACTACTGAAGCTGTCATTTCGCTCCTCTTTAATATCCTCTACAGTCGCTGGCTAAACAGGATTCCGACACCTCTGACAGCTGTACCTGCGAGACAGACGGATTAAGCCTCGGTATCAGGGGCGCTATTATTAATGACGTTCGCTTCTAGAAGGATCTGAAACAAAAGAAAACAACAACAACGTGGTCGGGATGAAAATCATGCTTTATATCTCCAATTATTAAACCGAACATGGATGCAGGTCAGCCCACTGAACTTCATGCTTTGCACCTTACAAAAGATTATCCTCCATCAACAGTGGCCTTGTCATCATCCTCCGTCTCTCTTCCCCTGAGTTTTCTATTCTCAGCATCGTCACACGCGCGCGCACACACTTCTCAGAAACGATTATTAAGTCAATCTGGTGTCTTCGCCTTGTTTTTCATCCCTCGCTATTCGAGTTCAGTCCGCTCTCCTGACATAGGCCATGTGTTCTCAAAGGGTGGGTATTTTTTCCATTTATAATGTGAAAACGTGTCGGGCTGATCACCAGCATGCACGCCTAGATAAGTGTTTTGTGCCTGTGTAGGGCGTCTAGACTCTAAGAGGGTCTTTTTTTTAAATGAATCTTAACAAGTTGTGCAAGTGAGCAAGATTTGTTAGGTTTTTAAGCGAGTAAAGTTTAGTTACTGATACATTATGGATACTTTGTTGACCTTCCTTCAGCTGGAGGGTTGTTCGCAGAGAGTCGTTCTGACCAGATATTAACAGCACTAGAACGTCTACCAGGTCAACCAGGTCATGACTCGGTTAATGTACTACTAAAAGATTCGGCCGTGGTACGCAGTACTGTAAAGAGAGGAAGGCAGCTACTTGCCAAAATCAACAGTCACAGAAACACTTTCAGCAAGAAAACTCGTCTGACATAATGAAAACATCACTTTGTCTCCTTATTCACTGCTTCTAAGTCGTTCCAAGCTGTTTTTGCATCTTTAATTACTGCTAGTTAAAGTGAGCGAGAGCTTCCGCCAATACACTGACAGCTGCATGACTCACCTCACCGCGTTGTTCACGGCTAACACAAGCTATAAAGCTGATTACACTATATGGACAAAAATACCATTATGTCCAAATATACAGTATGCACTTCAATATGGAGTTGGCCCTCCTTTTATATGTAGCTCTAACAGCTTCCACTCTTCTTGAAAAGGCTGTCCACAAGATTCTGGAGTGTTTCTGTGGGAGTTCGTGCCTATTCATTCTGTAGAGCTTTTATGAGGTCAGGCGCTGATGTTGGACGAGAAGGCCTGGTTCTCCACAATCTCTGTTCCAGTTCATCTCAAAGGTGCTCGATGGGGTTGAGGCGCAGGGTGCTTGGGCCCGTTCATTGCTGCTTGCAACTGTATATTTAAATTTAAATTGGATCTTTAGGCACTTTGCAGCCTGTCACAGTAAAAGATTTGTACCAATTTCTTTGAATTAATCTACATCGTTAATTTCATTTAATGTGAATAAATTGAGGGGCCTCAAGACTACCGCACAGCTCTGTATGGGTAGTGGCGGCTCAGAGGGCTAAGGCACTGAGTTACTGATCAGAAGATCACGGTTCGATCCCCAGCTCCACCAGGTTGCCACTGTTGGGCCCTTGAGCAAGGCCCTTAACCCTGTCTGCTCCAGGGACACAATATCATGTCTGAGCCCAGTTATGCTGGGCTATGTGAAGAAAGAATTTCACTGTGCTGTAATGTATATATGTGACAAATAAAGGCTTAACTTAACTGTATGGACTGCCTTAAAAGTTGAAAAAGTCAAAGCAACAGCCAAAGTTGAACTTTTTTTTTGTAGGCTAAAATGATTATTATTTTTTTCAATTTTAGATGTACTACTTGAAATAAGTTGAAATAGTTTTTCTGATTATTTGTTATACTTGTTTTCCCCAGTGAAATATAGCAGTTGGTTAGGTGAGTGCAGGAACAACACCTGGTTTCCAGGAATGTCACATAAATATATATAACAGTTTCACTTCGATGACCACACTTAGCTGTTTAGATTAATACATGTTTTTTTTGGGGGGGGGGGAAGAAATAAGGAATGCGCTGCCATACGTTTTGAAATAGAGAAATAAGAAGTACACAAATATTACAAGAAATAAGAAAAAAGAGTGGGTTTTGCTCCAAAGCTCATACCCATCTGCTTAGATTTAAAATATATATACTCTTTTCAAACGAAATGAAGAACGCACAGCTATAAATGTTGGAAAAGTCAAAGTGTCTTCTCTTGGCTGATGCCCAGACGACTGATAACAGTTGGTATGTAAATTGGATTTTTCTTCTAAAAAGAAAATACTCCATGACACGCAGCATATTTTATGGATTTTTTTATTTTTATTTTATCAAAATTTTTTTTCTCTTAGATTGAATGTTTTAATATGTCACAGATCATTCCGAACTGATCGTCTTGTAGTTGTTCAGCTTGTTTAAAACCTCCCACTTCCTTCAGTTCCTGCATTTCAACACAGAGCAAAAAAGTGTGTGTCTGTTTTAAAGGTCCCATGTTTTATTCTTACTTCACCAGGTTACTAAAGGACTCAGAGCTATGCCAAAATGTGCATTAATGCTCTAGCTGAAACTTCTCCTCCAAAAACACAAAATCAGTGTCCATGTAAATAATGCTACTGCTGAGCCACGCCTCTCGAGAGAATAACGAATTAGGGGAGTCCTCTTACATGAGGTCACAATAGGGGGAAAATCTAAGTGGCTTGTTTAAGCCCCAGCCAGTATATATAAAAAAATAATAATAAAAAAAAAAATCAGTTTTTTTCTTCTTCACTCACACATGCCATTAGATCGTGGTTTTAATCTTGGTTACGTTGGTGATGGGGGAAAATCTGAGTCATCAGTCATTTGTTATCTGGATGTCTGGCCATGATGAGACTGAAAAACAATTGTCTAAAAACAAATCCAGACATCTGATGAACACTGTCTGTTTCAGATAGTAAATCATCAAATATAACAGTTCACTAAAACTACTTGTGTACTCTGATCATCCATAACATTAAATGAATATCATTACAGTATCATTACCCGTCAATGTTTACAGTCAGCTCTCACAGTTGGATGTCGTGTTGAAGCACTACATGAAGTGCACGAGTGTACGCCTATGCAAACAGTGCAAGACTGTGCAAAACTGATATCATCCTTAATATTCCAAACCATACTCTACTTCCCAACTTGCTACTCTACTTTTTAATTTTCAGCATGTTCTTATGCTGACACAATCAGTTCCCCTGTAATATCCTTTAGCACTTCTGCCAAACCAGGAGTTTGACATCTTTTGTCAGTGAAATACAAATTACACATAATGCCTTCAAGTGACATTCTCAACATTATAATGAAACTTGGGCGGTACAATCCCATTAAACTTTCATACACTGCTTTACACAAGATTTAGGGACAAATTGTCTTTTGAAAAACCTTGTGGAGAATGTTTGTATATTTTAAGAGGATGTTTTATCACAAGCAGCACTGCCTTTCTCATTCGCTGTCAGCTGTATTAGGTAATCGAGTCGCCTCGAGAACTAAAAGTTAGTGAGAGAGAGAGAGAGAGAGAGAGAGAGAGAGAGAGAGAGAGAGAGAGAGAGAGCTCTTAAAGTGCCTGGTTGGACACACACAGAACTTGAAGCAGCTAAGAAAGAGACATTTAAGCTATACGGGTAGTCCCCGACGTATGAACATTTGAAATTTCAACAGATACGTACGAACGCGGTTCTATGAACATGTACAATGAATTGTACAAAAATATACACAGTGCATCACATACCAATATTTACAATTATATACTATATTTTTAGTGTGTAAGTGAATCTATAAAATGTCTAAAGTCCGGTATATTGTATGCAAGTGCGTTTGTTGGTGCGGAAGAAATGAGTCGGCCTTACCGGTTTCAATGAACCCATCCGAGAGCACGGTGATAGAAATTGTCTGTCCTGTAAAGCAGGAAATCCTCAACAAAACAGAGTTCACAGTCCAATACAGTGGAAAACAGCTCTAAGACAAAATGTTGTCCCGGGTTCCCCTTGTGATTGAAAGGCGCTGAGACAAAACTGTTACATTTCATGTGTGAGATTCATTTCCTTAGGCACGGTTACGGTTGTTGATGGCAATGTGGGGAAAGCAGACAGAGATTTAGTCAAGTAGGTCGGTATGCATGACACTGTATATTCAAATATACTGTTACACATTGTATAATCGTGTCAAAGGCGTACAAGACTCACCTTGTCGGACTTAAAAACAAATCAGACTTTCGAACATGGTCCTGGAATAGAACTCGTTCGTAAGTCGGGGACTTGCTGTACTTACATTTTTAACCTACAATTTTCTTAAAGTGCTCCTAGTTACCAGAACTAAGCCAGCGATCTGGAGATCATAAACATAACCATGATGACATCATGCAAGGGCGACCCATAACCATTTTGACGGCCCGGCCTACAGCCAGCGGCTCTTACTGCATTCACGCTCCTTGTTTGATCAGAAAAAAAGGGGGCCAGGAAATCATTTCATCATCACGACTAGCACCACTGCTTGTCCGAAAGGGGTGGGGCACCTTAACTCACCTAGGCTGGCGGCAAATAACCACCTACAGTACCATTACGCTGTAATCGGCTGCTTATAAAAGACCAGCTGTGCATCAGTCTGGTAAGTAGCGGGACTTGGGTGTCTAAATCACAGCCGTTTTGTGTCTCTACATTTCCAGTGTCTGAGCGCTTCTGAAACTTTCCCCCATTGGGCACACCACAGAGGAACGGCTGACACCAAGCTTTGACCGCATCCTCGAGTTCCTCGTCTTCAGCCCCTGCCAGCAGCGATCATCCGTCAGCTCGGGATGACCGCCGCAACCTCTCTTCGTCTGACGGTTCATGTTTTTTTAGCACCGACAGGTTTGTGCAGAGTGTCATCTTTAAAAATGTATACATTCAAACAAACTCTGAGAGTCTGTGTATTGATTCAGCTCATTGGTTTTCTTCGTTTGCTTGTGATTGGGATCAGGCTAATTTGACAATACTGTGCTTCTGAACTTGGCCACAACATCCTTTCCATTTATCCGGATTTCAAGTGAATCAGACCCTGAGGGCCTTAAATAAATCATTCTTGCCCTTTTCTACATGGTGAATTTCAGGTGTATGAAAAAGTGAACGTCATCATCCTTAATAAAGGACAAAAGAAGGATTTAACAAGACACCTGCTATATCTGTTTTCCCCCCTCCAGAAGTAATGAACAGTAGACAAACTAGTTTTCGTATTAGGTGGATTAAATAAAAGCAAATTATTTAGTTGGATTAAGGGATAAAATTTAAGACTTTAATCACAGTGTGGGTGTTGGTTTAAGGATTTTATAAATTTCCAGGGATTTTCACACACAGAAAAAAATAAAATCAGCAGTGGTTCTGCAAACAGAAACGACTTGTTCTTTAGAGAGGTCACAGAGAAACTTGAAAGAAAAATTTAACTTTTTCATTTTGTGTGCCGAGTTATCATGCTGTAGATGTTTGGTTATGAGTTAGCAAACTCGCTCACAAATTTGCCAACC
>JAAGKR010015186.1:0-10213 GCA_011419295.1 Clarias macrocephalus
ATATATATATATATTACTGCCTATAAAGGCAGAAAAAGCAAGAAATATGCTATTTTTTGTATGCAGACCAATCTAGTACATTAAGTTTACACTGTTTACCTGATTTCAACTTACATGCAAAAAAACGACAGAAGTTGGAAGTTAAAGAGCTTTAGTGAGCTAAAAGAAATAACGCAGAGACAATTGCAACCACTGATGATATTTGATGTGTATCAGAATGTATTGCCCCTCTTTTAAATTGCTATATGTATATGGAAAAATAATCACAATGTGATTTAAAAAAAAAAATTAATCGGGCAGCCTATTACCCATCATGTATTCTCAAAAATCAACCGGATCCAAAAGCGAGTCAATCGCAATAGACCCACCATTTTCATTAGTCTGGTTCAATCAAATGCAAAATAATGTTAGCATATAATTTACTGTTAGCCACCGTAGCATTTTAGCAAGGCTAAAGCTAGGTATATAAGTTTTTATATACCTGAGGTAAGCAGGTGTGTTTCAACTAGCAGCCAAGCAAGAGATTAACCAGGGTTAGGCCAGACAGCAGTGATTCCGTTAATGTGTATGTGTGGGTGTGTGTGTGAAAGTCGTCCTACAAGCACCGCCCCCTCCCCCGATAACCCGCCCATTGTTATTCCTGCTGTTAGTACTGTAGTTAACAGATTATGGTCCTTTGCTGAGTGATGATGGTAGAATAATTATAAAGCACTTGATTAAAAGAACATGCATGAGGAATCACAAAGGAGTTTTCTTTTTCTGCAATGGAAAAGTACTCGAACTAGTTACTTTTATCAGAAGGTAATGCTGTAATGTAACTGATGACAGTAATTTTGTAATGTAATTAGTTACTTTAAAAAGTACTGTCCCGCAACACTGTTAACTACTACTGTATATGACACTGGACTTAACATCTGGCTTTGAGGTTCACCTCAGACCGGCTCACTCTGGGCCTCAGCTTGAATATTAGTGATGATAAACACATAAACTGAAAGTCTCTACCAGACAATATATACAGGTTAGGATTAGGTCTCTTATGATAACCCTTGAGTGAAATGACAAATAAGACTGAATACTGTACGATTACAGTGCAAGTTCGAATTGCTATGAATGTTTCATAAGTTAAAGATCAACTGCGCTATACAGTAAATGACGTTTTAAACAATTTTGTAAATTCATGATGTCACACATACCTCCAATAAATTTTAGAAACCTCGCTCTCTTATTACCCTGGTTTATTTGACTGTAAATATATTTCAATGTGATTGTAACTGCTTCCTGTAATGTTTTATTTTAGTTAGATTTCACCTTTCACCATGCATAGATTATAAGTTAAGTTCAGACTTTATTCGTCACATATAAATTATTGCAGAGTGAAATTCTTTATATATCCCAGATTTGTTAGTAGGCTGGGGTCACAGCACAGGGTCATCCATTTTTATGGCCCCTGGTGCTGACAGGGTTAAGGGCCTTTCTCAAGGGCCCAACAGCAGCAACTCAGCGGAGCCGGGGCTCAAGCCGGCAATCTTCCGTTCAGTAACTCAGAGCCTTAACACACTGAGCCATCACGTATCCTGCATTCTTTTTGTGCATGGCTTGTGTATGTCCTCAGAAATTGTCCTTATGCATCTTTACTGTTGAACAGTGACATGTGCATTTCATTCCTTGAGTGTGGATATTTTTGTTTACATTATGCAAAACTGTTTAACTGAATTTTCCGGCTTGCCTCCCTAGTGGAATCTTCCGGTAATACATGCAGTATATCGGTAAATGTGAACAAATACAGTCAGGAGGATGGGCCAAGTGAGTATGACAGGCCATGGTTTAACCGCCATTATAGTTGAAGTTTAGTCTACTGTTAAAATTGCCTTGTATTTAGGACTTGCAAATAAAAAAGAGGGTCATATCACAAACTTTTAAAGACTAGGACTAGGACTAGAAAAAAGCTACATTGATGACACACATCAAAAGTTTGCATTAAACTATTTGAGATTTTGGTCCTATGTTTTTTGTGTATTCTGAGACTGTTTTTTTTTTTTTTTAAACACTTGAACACAAAAATGTTAACGCAAACAGTGTTCCATTATGATCATCTTAGCTTTCCTGGGAAATCTGAGTAAGCAGAATTGTAAGATCAATTCATGCGGCAACAGTGATTGTAAGATCATCATGCGGCAACAGTTTCACCACATCACTGTCTGAGTCTGATTGGGCAGAAGGTGCGCATTAATTTCCTATTATCAGGACTCAAGTAATGGATCAGCTGCAAGCTTTACATATGTTTAATCTTATATATCCACTTTTTAGCACAAGCAGATACTCTAAATAACCAGAGCATAACTGTTGAGATGGTGAAAATCCCTGAAGGAGATGATTTATTTAGCATGTGTTACATGTGACACTCACGGGACCCCACATGATGACGCAGTCCTCCTGCGTGTTCAGGAAGTTGTTGGGCTCAAACGGGTGCCAGAATGTGAAGATAACAGGTGTGCGGTCCGTCCACTCAAAATTCATCTGCATGGCGATGTCATGCAGTCCGATCCACAACTCTTCTACATCTGAAAACCCAAGAAAAACAGACTTATACACATAAATAATCAGATGAATCAGTTTGCGTTAGTGCATGTTTTGTGCATGTTTCTGTACCTCTTTTCATGTGCATATTAATAAACTCCAGCTCCGGGAGTGTGTGGATGCTGACTAAGTGGGCATCCATCTTCTGGCAGGATTTCTCAGCGTAATTCCAATCCAGCTTGTCTGAGTTCAGCTTGTAGCAGCCAGCCTGGAAATTCTGCCAGCCGACATCACATTGGTACTGTCCATCATCTGTCCACGACTCTAAAAATGAACAAACATTGGTGAGTACAGAGACAGGCACACATGCAGAAGAAAACTTGTCAAAGGCGATGCCACACGTCAACTGCGGTGGGAGTCCAAGAGAGCAAAGTTGATCATGCTCTCGGAGACAGAGAGAGGAGACATATTCCTACTCCCCTATCAATCACAGCGCCACTGGGCAATCGTGGGCAACCATGAGCTCATGCATGTGGAAATGGGTCGGTAGAGCTTTCCTCTAGTTGTGTCATTGCTCCCCCTGACACTGAGATGTTGTAAGCTGGCTTAATGTCCCATGGACAAACATTAAGTCCTTCCATCATGTGAAGGAGAGAGCTGAGATCTTGATGAATGGGAATTGCGCACAATTAAATTAGGGAGTTTAAAAAAAATGCACCAGTAACACTCACCAGTAGTGAAAGGGTCAAGGGTGGCATTAGGCCGTTTCTTGCAGATGTAAGGCAGAGCCATGGAGCACTCTCGGTTCTGCCAGCGACCAGAGGTTTCTGTGCGGATCACGCCACAGTTTTGTTCATCTTCGTGGTTCGGTTGTTCTACAACATACACACACGAGAATTATTTGAAGCACTTCCGCCTAATCTAGACGATTACCTACAGATCGCAAAGATAAAGACTATGATCCTTTGAAATCAGAGTGACTCAGCACTGTGTAAATGTAAATTCCCATTGTTCCACTCTAGAGATCTGTATGAGCATGTGTTCGATGAGGTGTGGCTTTGGGGGCGGGGTTCCTCTCACCTGTCTCCCAGTTGAGGTATTTGAGGGGAGCTGAGTCAGACCACTGCCAGCCGCCGTTGAGGTCCAGATCATTCAGACCCATCCACAGAGTGGAGCTATACCCAGTAAGGAAACCTGTAGGAAAACAACACACACACATTGGTGTACAAAAAAATATATATTTATATGCAGTATTTATTCTTTCTCAACATATGCCTTTGTAAACTGTAGATTTTTCATATTTATATTTGATTGTTCTAGTTTGTTCGAGTTTATGGCTACAAAACAAACAAACAAAAAAAAAACATTCCAAGCTGTGATGTTTGGTTTCATAGTGCAGCTTCACATTACCAATTTTAAACAACATCAAAGACTCTAAACAGAATTTGACGTGAGGAGAAAATGCAACATCAGTCCAGTAGAAATGAAAATGTTCCTGAGGTTCCTGAGGTTGAACCATGACTTGTGAATTATGAATGATCATAACCGCTCTCACCGTTGATATAGCTCTGCTCCTCTACCTTGGTGATGCTCAGCAGTTCCGCCCCCTGCTGTTGGCAGCTGATGCGAGCCTCCTCCCATGAAAGAGTGGCCTGGAAATTAAACTGGTAGCAGTTATCCATCAGTGAGTCTGTGTCCCAGAATGTTTCACAGTCTGCACCTAGGAACAGAGAGACAGACAAAACAGGCATGTCCTTACTGAGCCAGACGACTGAAATGCCAGCTGGTGACAGTCATGACAGGTACATCTGAGTCACTTGAATGGGAGAACAGGCCAGGTGTTAGCCAGGAGGAATTATGTAGAGCTATGTCTGGGTTTGTCTGGGCACAGGATTCGGTTTTTGCAACCAGGAGTGATGAAAGGTAGACATCTTTCATTTTTTCACAAAAAAATTATAATGTTGCCCTGCATATGAAGGAATGAAATGAATGGATTCTTATATTGATAATAAGGATATTATAAGGATGTAGCACAATAAATCAGGAAGCAGAAAGTACCAAAAGAATAGATGTAAAAATTGCAGAGCAATATGCCAAGTTTCTAGAGAAATAGGCCATTTCAGACATTATATATGCAATTCATTTTATTCTAGTTTGAGATCATTTGTTTCAGTTCAATCTGGCCACTTAAGCAAAAGCCAAAGTCTTCGAAACCAAATATTTTCCAATGGCAGAAAACTACATTTACTGAAGACTTCAAGCACAGTACAGTGATGAGACCCTTTGCTGCAGTAAGAATTTGAATGGTGCAAATGTTTTAAAAGGCTGTACGTCTGTGAATGGCTGGATCCCATCCAAGGTGGCTTGGAGCCCACGACAGTCGTTCCCATGAACATTCAGAAAGTGGAAATGCCCGAGCCTTGAAAAAAATCGATGGATAACTTGTGGAAGAGATGCATCTATATGTGGGAATCATTTATGAACACCACTTGCACATTACAGCAACTCAGCTGGGAGGTACTACCACATCCCCCATACAATCCTGACCTTTCTCCAACCCATTTTGACATGGTTGGGCTATTGGAAGTGTTCCTGGGAGGCCAGCGTTTCAGATGTAAAGCAGGCAGTCTGGTCATGGCTCTGGCATACTGAGAAAACTTTTTACCTTGATCGTATCCAAGTACTAGTGAAACTCTGGGATAAGTGCATTAGTGTAGCAGGGGACTATATAGAGGAATAAAGGGAGTTTTTACACTCGTAACTTTGCTCTATTATTCAGCGCAGCCAAAAGATCTAAAAAATTCAACAGAGTTGTGGTGAAATGTATAATACTACAAAATGAATACACATCATAAGCAGAATGAACTCACTCTTGACAGGGCAGAATCCCCAGCGTTCATCTTTGCCATAGTCATGTGTTGTGGCACACCACAAATGCCCGTCCTCTCGCCCCACACTGGTGCAGCTGTGGAACCACTGGCCATCATATAGGAAAGGCAGGTAACATGGGTGCCCATGAGAATTTCCCTGGATGGTGTAGATTTCTGTGAAAAGTGGAGAAAACATCCCTGTGTGCGTTAGGGCTACTGAATATTTCATGTCTTCCAGGCTGTAATCTCGTTTCAGTTGCTGAATAGTCATTTAGAAGTAGTCAAATACACATCTTCTGTTGCTTTCAGTGTAAACAACCCGGGCAGAATAGCGAAATACATTGTGGAAAAAATACAAACTGATTTTGTTCAAAGTTTAATAAGGACTTATTTTCCAAAGCTGTGTCTCAAATCACAAATATTATATATATATATCACATTTTCTATTTTAAAGTGAAGTCTAGATGATGGCTAAATGATACTATATATATATATATATATAGCGTAATGTTCAAAAGTTAGTACCCCCCTTTTTTCATTCTATGTAAAACATTATAATCATTAGATCGGAGCGAGTGGGCAATACTAAATACCCCCTTACTGCCTCCGCATGATTAAAGAGGGTAAGTTGCCGCTAATCAATAGAGCATTCAGGTGTGTGTTAACACAGTGCCAAGAGGGAAAGACATAAACAATGGTCTTCAAGGAGCAATTCTTGCTGCACATCAATCTGGAAAGGATTATAAAGTCATTTTCCAACTAGTTGGAGTTCACCGTGCCTCAGTGAGAAATATTATTCACAAGTGGAAAGCATTCAAGACAGTTGGCAAGAGTGGATGTCCCAGCACATTCACCCCAAGGTCAATGCTCGGAGAAATACAAGAACAAAAACACAAGAGCAGCAGCACCGGCCCTAAAGGACTCACTGAGAATGATAAATGTTAAACTCCATAAATGCACAATTAGAAGAAAACTGAACGAGAAATCATGACTAAGGTTCATGTTGAACTCTCTACCTCCACTGGCACTCATGCTGATTTTGCTGGTATCTGTTATCAGACTTTTGTGAAGGTGTTTGATTTAATCAATCATACAATCAAATCGATTTTTTTGTTGGTCAGATGGGCAGTTTTTGTGTTAGAATAAATTCACAATTTTTGAATAAAAATGAAATGGTTTAAAATCATTTTGGGTTCATGAGCGGTTGATGAAACACCGCTTTTTTTGTGCATACAAAATTTTTTTTAGAGAAAACCTTAGATTTATTAATTCATTAATGAAACTCGACTACCTGGGAAATTTGTTACAGAGTGAATTTCAAGTGAAACATGTTTTTCTCAGTACAGACAAACCTGACAGAATTGCTATCTGTGGTAATCACACATATGCTACAGATGTAGAACATGGATATTAACCTGGAAAAGCACTGGTGTATTCCGTTTACAAACCAGGGGCAGACATAAAAAATTTCACAGTCCCTTCATACACAGACAGAGGCACACACACGCCTGCAAAAAACTGCCCAGTGACTCAGACTGGCGGCATCTCCTCCTCAGGTTTAAAAACACTTCAGTTCATTCCATCCGCCTCACCACGAACCAGATGACAGGAATCGCAAAACAGGATGGAGCAAAAAGAATGCTTTTTTTTTGTAGTTTTGTGCCAGTTGGTGGAAAACTGAGACATTCGAGGAGAACAACGCAATGAAATGGAGCAGCCCTGAAATTTTGCAACGTCTACAATTAAACAACATTGTCATCGCGAGCCGTCTCAGCAACGGCTCTTAGGCACTTCTTGTTATTTTTTCCATTTTATATGCTTCACAGCTGTAATTTTGACCAAGTGCTGTGGTGAAAGATGCCATTCTGCAAGACTCACAGCTATGATGAAATTGTACCAATTGAAATGCTAAAAGCTCTAAAAGCACAGATCTACATCTTTTAAAATAACAGAATCTGCTCCACATGTCCAAATATATACAAAAGAGGATAAACAGAGAGCAATGCATTATATCCTGATGACTCGACTTTCTTAAATTCAGAATCAGTTAAACTAACTGAAAAACTGATATAATAAAATACTAAATGACAGGTTACTTGATCAGGTTCTAAAAACTGCAAAAGTATTTTATTCCCCTTAAAACACTATATGTAGTTTGTTGGTCATGCGTCAACAAATTTCTGGCTATTTATATAAGGGGTGATGAGACACAACAGAAAATCTGAATAGTGCAAACATTTTAAAGAAGGTTGTATGTCCTTGAATGACGATCCTGGCCGTGGTCCCCACTGCAGTCGTTCTGCGAGTGGAAACGTCCGATGCTTAAAAAATCGACTGACAACCTGCCGCCAACTTGCAGAAGAGAAACATTTCCAAGCCATTTTGGGACATTAAAGGAGTTCCTGGGAGACCTGCCGTTCAAACGTGAAGTCCGATCATGGCATACTGAGAAAATGTTCTAGATGCAGTCCAAGCACTAGTGAAACGCTGGTACAAGTGCATTAGACTAGCATGGGATTATATAGAGGAATAGAGGTAGATTTTATCTTTGACTTGAAAGCACTTTAAAGTATACCACAGCAATTTGCTAGCTAACAATCAATTTTAATGAAAGGTATGAATGACAAGCTATTTAATAATTTTTTGTCATATTTAATGTTGTGTCGGTGAAACAATATAAGAGATGCACATTCTTGTTCGCTAAATGCAAAAAAAAGTTCATCTCAGTTATCCGTAAACATCATCAGTTTTCTCTTATGATGTCCAGAATGGATTTCTGACAACTTGTTGTAAAAACAGTATTTCACCCTGAACTTCACCCTGATGTGCATAATCTGTACCACATATCATTTTTTCCAATTCCCATTTAAAAATGAAGATAACTGATTAATTGGACCAGGGATGTTAATTTTTCTCCACTGGCACACACACACTGCTGCGGGCAAATAAACATATTTTAATTGGATCTCGAAACAGAATTCATTTTAAAAATGCACATAGTGTCTTTTATTTGACTTCTGGCATTGAATTAATAAAAGATTTTCACTGTGAAAAAAAAAATTATACAAAAAATTGTAGCAAATTTTAATATTTTATGTAAAAGGGGAAAAAAGGTATTTAAAAACACTGCTAAAATGGACCATTTATGCAAACACAGATACATGTGGACATGTAGTTTGTTAGTTTTCACCCTGAAATTTAGGCAACTGTAACTGTTTTAATGAACCACCCAGAAACTCACAGTGTTTTTTCCGGATTGATTTTTTTCCGGATTGATCTCTTCATCCAGCAGTTTTAAAACCAGACCAGCTGCCACACACCGGGCTACTCTACTGTGTACAAACACAATACGTTCGCTCAGATGGCTGATTCTCTGGTACGCAACCAGACTTGCCCTTGGCTACAAATCTGCCAGGATGAAACAGATCCTGATCTAAAGACTCCCAGATGTGCTCCAGACTTCCATCAGGACAGTATTCACATTCTCTCTGCCATCAATCGTCTTCCGGCCTATAATGAATCAATATCTCCACATTCTGCTTTCATGTTGTTTTCGTATGTGTTATTTATATCTTACTCGCACTCGTCCGCTCAAATTCATTTGCTGGAGCATTTCAGCCAAAGATGAAAATTTACCCAATTTTCCACTTACATTAAAATGAAGGTGGTGAGTCAAGATAGGTTTGTACCATACTTTCTTAGTCCTGCATATGAACTACAGTACTAAAGTAGGAGAAGCACTTAGCTCCAGGTTTAGTACATTATTATTATTATTATTATTATTATTATACAGAAGTCTTCATACACTGCCTGGCCAAAAAAAGAAAGAAAAAAAAGTTGTTCTCTAATATTTCATTTGACCGACTTTAGCTTTATTTACGACACACAATGTGGTGGCCAGTTCATGTGTGAAAATGATTCCTCATGCTCCTAGAACCACTCTTTCACAATCTGAGTCCTGGAATACGCCGGTGGTATGAGGCAAGAAAAAAAAAATCCATTGTTGGGATAACCTGGTCATTCAGTACATTTCACTGCCACAAAACTTTCAGATGCATGTACAGTGGACACCATGCATGATGGGTGCTTCACTTCATGCTCTTCCATGACACTGTTTAGGAATAGGATCAATCTCGACTCTTCAGCTCATCAGCATAAACCTTTTTCTCCACTGATCAAAAGCCCAGCATTTACGCTCCCCAGCATTGTGCATGTGGAAATGCTCTTACTTTCACCATTAAACATAACTCTTGATGTTTTCTCATGCTGCACCTTCACCAAGATCGTCCAATCATAGTGATTCATGATTTTTTTTTTTTTTTTTTTGAAAGAAAATAAAGTTTCTTCTGCAAAAAATTACCACTATCCTTTGAGGTTTCAATAATATGTTGGACGGTTCATAATACAATTCCAGGCAATTTTATGTTTTCTTTGCTTGATGCCGGCCAATAATTTGTATTTTATAAAATGGCTTTTTCCAGCCAGGCAGTGTACATTAGCTAATTTTGGTGATAAAAAAATATGGATGTTATTGTGTATTTTGACAAGCTTGGCTACAAATTAGATGATGTAAATCGACATCAAGATACTGAAATCTCACTTGGGTCTAACCGTAACTAATACGAGCTAGTTCATTAGCAGGTAACTAGAGGATTATCTATTTGGGTTGGCAGGAGAATTGGCAGGATTACACTTTTCAGCATATTTTTACAGTGTGTCCAGGGCCAGGAAACAAACAAGTGAGTCTGTCTGGCATTAAATACAGTACGGTAACATAATTAAAGGCAAATGTGATGCTTTAGGCATGCTGTTTTTACAGTGCTAAC
>JAAGKR010015187.1:0-10209 GCA_011419295.1 Clarias macrocephalus
ATTTGCATATACTCCAGAATGTTATGAAGAGTGATCAGATGAACTGCATAGTCCTTCTTTGCCATGAAAATTAACTTAATCCCAAAAAAAACTTTCCACTGCATTTCATTGCTGTCATTAAAGGACCTGCTGAGATCATTTCAGTAATCGTCTTGTTAACTCAGGTGAGAATGTTGACGAGCACAAGGCTGGAGATCATAATGTCAGGCTGATTGGGTTAGAATGGCAGACTTGACATGTTAAAAGGAGGGTGATGCTTGAAATCATTGTTCTTTCATTGTTAACCATGGTGACCTGCAGAGAAACACGTGCAGCCATCATTGCGTTGCATAAAAATGGCTTCACAGGCAAAGATATTGTGGCTACTAAATCGACAATTTATAGGATCATCAAGAACTTCAAGGAAAGAGGTTCAATTCTTGTTAAGAAGGCTTCAGGGCGTCCAAGAAAGTCCAGCAAGCGCCAGGATCGTCTCCTAAAGAGGATTCAGCTGCGGGATCGGAGTGCCACCAGTGCAGAGCTGCTCAGGAATGACAGTTGGCAGGTGTGAGCGCATCTGCACGCACAGTGAGGCGAAGACTTTTGGAAGATGGCCTGGTGTCAAGAAGGGCAGGAAAGAAGCCACTTCTCTCCAAAAAAAACATCAGGGACAGATTGATCTTCTGCAAAAAGTATGGCGAATGGACTGCTGAGGACTGGGGCAAAGTCATATTCTCAGATGAAGCCTCTTTCCCATTGTTTGGGGCATCTGGAAAAAGGCTTGTCCGGAGAAGAAAAGGTGAGCGCTACCGTCTGTCCTGTGTCATGCCAACAGTAAAGCATCCTGAGACCATTCATGTGTGGGGTTGCTTCTCATCCAAGGGAGTGGGCTCACTCACAATGCTGCCCAAAAACACAGCCATGAATAAAGAATGGTACCAAAACACCCTCCAACAGCAACTTCTTCCAACAATCCAACAACAGTTTGGTGAAGAACATTTTCCAGTGCGATGGAGCACCGTGCCATAAGGCAAAAGTGATAACTAAGTGGCTCGGGGACCAAAACGTTGAAATTTTGGGTCCATAGCCTGGAAACTCCCCAGATCTTAATCCCATTGAGAACTTGTGGTCAATCCTCAAGAGGCGGGTGGACAAACAAAAACCCACTAATTCTGACGAACTCCAAGAAGTGATTATGAAAGAATGGGTTGCTATCAGTCAGGAGTTGATTGAGAGCAGCCCAGTCGAGGTCCTGAAAAAGAAGCGCCAACACTGCAAATACTGACTCTTTGCATAAATGTCATGTAATTGTCGATAAAAGCCTTTGAAATGTATGAAGTGCTTGAAATTATATTTCAGTACATCACAGAAACAACTGAAACAAAGATCTAAAAGCAGTTTAGCAGCAAACTTTTTAGCAGGAAACTAATATTTGTGTCATTCTCAAAACCTTTGGCCACGACTGTACATATGATACTGTGCAAAAGTAGAGACTCCCATGCTTTAGTCTCTGGGGCAGTTTGTGAAGTTTAATAAGGGTATTAGTAGGTTTTACTGAGCATCCTGCAGAACCACCAACAGTTCTTCTTAGGAAAGTGGTACGTTATATAATATGCTGCTTTATTTTCTGCCATACAAATATTTTATAAAATTTTTCATTTTGTGCTGGCGCACTGATTTTTGGAAGTCAAAAATCTATATTTTTAAAATCCATAAAAAATTTTTTACTAAAAACTAGGGCTGTCGTTATTAATTTGAATGTGTTACTATTTTTTTTCATGCAAATTAACCAGATGACCAAGTTTGACCCTATTGGCTTCCCATGATAGCAGCGAGATGTGTGTGATAATGGCACGTACAGTAAAACCCTGGATTGTGAGTAACTGCGAGTCTGCGAGTGTTTTGCAAGATGAGCTAATTTTTTTAAATAAAATTTAACTCGATAAACGAGCAAGGTCTTGATATACAGTATGAGTACTGTAGTACGTACTACACTTTGTCTGCCAAGCATCATGTGATCACAACAGAGCCAATGGTTCTTCTCTTTCTTCTTTCTCAAGCGCTGCAGGCTTATGGGTAATCATCTCCCATGCATGGTCTTAGTGCGGCAGGCGTCACTCGTATAGTCCATATCACGTAATGCATTTTTTTTATTTTGTGTTCAAGTGTAGTGACTGTTCTTTAGTAACTAAACTGCAACAAAAAAGTTTTAAAAAGCTGTAGCAGCGCAGGAGATGAATCTGTTCAGTGACAATGCAAGATCACATTTCCGCAAAAAAGGAGGCAAAAAGTAAGTCTCATTAGAGAGGTTCCTTGTTAAAGTCACAAAAAGAAGAAGATTTCAGTGAACTGACAGATAAGCAGAAAGCAGTGATTCCATTAATCTGTATGTATGTCTTCTTCTCCTCCTCTGCTCTTCCTCACAACAACCACAATTTTTTAAAGGTAAATTGCAGGTTCTTTTGGTTTATTTTTACTTTATATTTTGTATAAATATTTTTAATATGAATATTTTTGGGTTGTGTAATGAATCATCTGAGTTTCCGTTATTTCTTATGGGGAAATACACTTTGATATACAAGTGCTTTGGGTTACAAGCACGCTTCAGGAACAAATTATACTCACAATCCAAGGTTTAACTGTATAACGTGGATAATAAGATGACTGAGGACACATCACCAGATGTGTTGAATGGCATCTCATTATAAAAAGCTCCTAGATGGAAGTTTGGATAAAACCAAAGTTGTGTGCTTGAGCTACCTTCAAAGGGAATTATTTTTACAAGAATACATTAAATGTAAGTCACTGAAAAAGGCGGTGAAAGTGAGGCAGTTAGCAGAAACGACCACTGGACATTAGTAAGTAACCACAACTACCTCGATGTAACAACACATCTAACTGATTACAAACGGCAACTACATTCATTCACTCTGGTTGTGTTGAAAACAGAAGAACGATATTTTGCTGAAGCGTGTGCTAACCAAGTTAAACAAGAAGAGGATATACCAGACACAGTCACCACTATAAGAGCAGAAAGGGCTCACAATATGCTGCAAGGAGTTTACCATTGGATTCAATAATCCTAAATTGGAACAGGGAAGTGCTTAAGAGAGGTGGCAGTAGAGTTTCTACTAGTTTGATTTAACAAGGTCTTGGAGAGTGAGAGGATCCCAGAGGAATGGAGGAGAAGTGTATTGGTGCCGATCTTTAAGAACAAGGGAGATGTGTAGAGCTGTGATGACTACAGAGGAATAAAGCTGATGAGTCATACAATTAAGCTTTGGGAAAGACTAGTGTTATTGTATGAGATGTAGGGAAGTATGTTGGAGTGGTGCAGGACATGTATGAGTGCTTAAGACAGTGGTGAGATGTGCTGTAGGTGTGACAGAACAGTTCAAAGTGGAGGTGAGTCTGCATCAAGGATCGGCTCTGAGCCCCATCTTGTTTGCTATGGTGATGGACAGGATGACAGATGAGGTTAGACAGGAGTCTCCATGGACATTGATGTTTGCAAATGACATTGTGCTTTGTAGCGAGAGCAGGGCGCAAGTGGAGGAAAATCTAGAGAGGTGGGTACTAGGGCCAGTAAACACCAACAAAGAAGAAGCGCTCACATCACCCACAAAGCGGAAGGAGACGCAAACAGTTAGCTGTGTATTGATTTGAGGGAGCGTTCTGTTGCGGGCTGCAAAATGAAGCGATAAAAATTTTAGCGAGCCAAGAGAAAACGAGAGAAATTGTCAGTAAAGGCTTATGTTACGCCTGAGATGTAGATTTTGAAACTTTTAGCTCTGAAAGTTTAGTTGCACAACTAAATGTTTCTGTATAATGTGTGCCTTAGGTTTTTTTTCCTTAAAGTCATTTGAAATACCTTTTTTTAGTTTTTGCATCTGAGAAAAGGCTTTAAAATAAGAATGTATGGCACTGTAATGCACTTAATTCATTCAGTCAACTTTAATACCCCTAATCTCACCTATTGGTGGCCGGAAGTTCAGTTCTTCATGATTCACCGCGAGTTTTGGCGCTGCGATTACGTAACCATGTTTCTGCGCGAAAAATTAAACATGTTTAAGCCGCCATACAAACATGTTAAATTTTTTGGCGGACCTTTGCAGAACTTTGCGGAACGTCGCCGGGCAGTCGCGGCGGCCCACGGTGCCTAACACCGCGTCTCACTGCGAGTCAAACCGCATAGCTGAGACAGGGGTATAAGCTCTTCCTTGTATTGTGAATAATGACAATGTTTATTTTTGATAAAATGCTGTATGCATTTAATAAATAAAAGTTGATTTTTCTAAAAAGAAAACCAATTAATATTTGTTTCTCTTATATATTTTACATTGCTGTTTAATTAAGCAAAAGTACATTTTATCCGATTACTCGATTAATCGATTCATTTTTTTGGTAGAATACCAGATTACCAAAATATTCGATAGCTACAGCCCTAGTGGGTACGCTCTGGAAGGCAGACGAATGAAGGTTAGCCGTAGCGAGACAGAATACATGTGTGTGAATGAGCAGGACCCAACTGGAATGGTGAGGCTACAGGGGGCAGAAGTAAAGAAGGTGCAGGACTTTAAGTACTTAGGGTCAATGACCCAGAGCAGTGGAGAGTGTGGAAACGAGGTGAAGAGCCGGGTACAGGCAGGTTGGAACAGGTGGAGAAAAGTGTCAGGTCAGGTGTGCTATGTGCTAAAAGAGTAGCAGTGAGAATTACAGGAAAGGTGTACAAGACAGTGGTGAGACCAGCAATGCTCTACGGCTTAGAGACAGTGGCACTGAGGAAAAGACAGGAGGCAGAGCTGAAGGTGGCAGAGATGAAGATGTTGAGGTTCTCTTTGGGCGGTTCATCAGAGGGACAACCCATGTTAGGTCCATGTTTTGGAGATAAAGTCAGAGAGGCTAGATTGAGGTGGTTTTGGACATGTTCAGAGGAGAGGTTGTGAATATATCGGTAGAAGGATGCTGAGGTTCGAACTGACAGGCTTAGAGGTTTAGAGGAAGACCAAAGAGGAGATTTATGGATGTAGTCAGAGAGGACATGTTAGTTGGTGTGAGAGAAGAGGATACAGAGGTTAGGGTTAGATGGAGGCAGATGATTCGCTATTGAGACCCCTGAAAGGGAACAGCCGAAAAACAAAGAAGAAGAAGAAGAACAATTGAAAATTGTGATTAACTGTGATTAATCACAGCCTATAACTGTGATCAACTACATAAAAAACCTTATTGATTGACAGAACTACTAAAAACACAGGGGGCCTAAGACTTTTTCAAATAAGTCTTCTGAATATTTCTTATATTCATAAGAATTGCATTCTTATATTTCTTATAGCCAGATGTCAGCAGCTATCAGTAAAACCTCTCGGCGATTGAAGTTTCTCAATGATCCTAAAAGCTCCTAAATGGTTCTGTAACTTACAGTATACTTATATGGTTCCATTTAGAATGTAGATAGGAAAAAAAAAGAATAAGAACCCCATAAACGATATGCTAAATGGAAAGTTACGAATCTAACATTCAGACGTACTAGCGGAGAATTAGGGTTAAAATACTAGCTTCAAGGAAATCACATTTTTGGTTTCTGATCAGTTTCCTTTTTTTAGAAAAAGATAAGTTCATTTCATATGAATGAAAATCACAATGTGTGTGTGTGTCTTCTTTGGTTTGTCCTTTTCCATGTAACAGAGGGAAAAGGAACAGGAAGAGAAGTTACGGCACGAGATACAGCTTCTGGAGTTTGTCAGAGTGAGACAGAATTTGAAGAAAGTGCATTCGGCCCTAAACAAAAACACCAACTCCTGAAAATCAGCCGGGAAATAAAGCTGGCTTTGACAAGGAGAAACAAATCTGCCGTCGCCTCCAAAAACCTCCCGGAATAACCTTCAACAAGAATGAATAGGAGATTTGCATTTTAAATACCACAGTTTTTGTCTTTGTCCTTTTTGTCCAGATGAATGTTTTCAAAATCCATAATGCAACAAACTAACGTAGCTCTGACGTAGAAGTTTTTAGAGCAACACGTTTACAGGACAAATCCTGACGGGTTGCAGGTTAATCTTCAGAATTGTGTCATTTTAATAAATTTAAACTTTTTTCCTTGGAGTGATGGTCTACTTCCACTTTGGTTAAGATTTTCCTACATCATCTACAATGACCTCAGAACACCCACAGAATGGCACCAGTGGGATGGTGTGTACTGTAAGCTACATTTGACTAAGAAGTATTTTGCAGGATGGAATGATGTCATTTTCTCCCTCAGTGTCATGGAAATGCAAAGGGCAAAATTTGGCAGGTGTCCGCATGTTCATAAACAGGGAGGGAACTTCTAGTTGAGAAGACTACCCCGAGTTAATGAGCAGCAATTTTGAGATAAAGGAGTGATTTCTTTGTCTTTTTCTGGTTATAGCTTGGGAATTACAAGCTGCAACCATAAATCAAACCCAACATAACTCTATTGCTGAATTTAAGGTGAAGCTGTGACTTGTACTGTAGCTCCATGCCTAATGCCTAAAAACACAGTCTGTTACACCACAAATATAGAATAACTTTATTAATGTCATTTGTGACATCAGCACTGCGTGCATCTGCTAATTTCTCACACGAATAACGCGAATACCTCACCAACCAACAAAGTAGCATTAAACCCACTATACACAGTTTAGTATAAACATAATTCATGTGTTTCAGGGTGGAGTTTTCCTTTAATGTTCACCTTTGATTATATTATTAATCTGTTTGCTTTTATTCTTCTAAACTTTCGGGTGTTAAATGTGACTTATTTTATTTGCACCTGTATTTGAAATAAAGTGGAGAAAAAGACAATAATTAACATGAAATATGATTTATTTATTTATTTATTTACTTACTTACTTAAGGGGGGTTGGTCAAATCACAGAGAATTAAAGCAGCACACATGCACAAAAACTAGTGCTTTCTGAACACTGCCAAACACTTGTGCTCTGGAGCATTCAAGTGTTTGATTTCGAGCTAGATGGTGGAACAGATTTCCTTTTTTTTTTAGGTTAAAGAAGTAATTTCTGCATTATATGTTAATAATATACTCTCCACTTTTGTGTGCTAAAGTGAAACAACTTTAAATATGACTGTATATGTACTAACATACATACCTGATATTCATAAAATTTATGAAATATATACTGTATGTATATATTAAATGTATTTTATATACTGTACATTACAAGAGTTTTTACTGTTACAACTACATGAGTACTATACCGTGATTATATTTTTATTACAGCAGTAGCGTGCTGTTATGCTTCTGACCAATTCCAATTACTAAAAAATTCCTTTCAGCTGCTCTCGTCAAGGGGTCCACAGCAGACCGTTCGATCTGCACACAACTTGGCATAGGTTTTACGCCAGATGCCCTTCCTGACACAACCCTCCCTTTTTTCTAACCAGGCTTGGGACTGGGTAGTATGAGGTGTGGCAACCACCAACGACAGGTGGTTGCCATATCTGGGAGACATAAGTCACACCCGGAACCTCAGATCCCGAAATCAAGAACCTAGAGTCTTAGCTGTCTGAGCCACCGCTCACCTATATTGTGGCTAATAATAATAATTAAAAAAAAAAAACTTGCTTATATCATGTAGTACAGTATACACAGTCTTCTATTCTACTGTTTTGCAAATGTGTTACCAGTATACTAAAGGGTTTCAGATTTAATTTGCACAAGGTTATATAAAAAATAAAAATAAATAAAATAATAATAATAATAATAAAACAGTATCATAGTTTATTTGTCTTCAACGAAACTTCAGATTGTCTCACAAAGACAACTTTGCCTGAACAAAGACATGCATTATTGTGATATACTATATTAGTTCAAACCTGTTGTGTTGATTCTAGCTGTTACACAAAGACTCTCCTCATTATACCAGAAGTAAGGTACATAAGACTTACAGTAAGTACATCATTTAAAAGTACCTAGCAAAAAACATGAAATGTACCTCATGTCAATGAAAATACAATAATAACAATATGAACTAACGTATGCAATGCAATGATGCTGCTTCTAGACACTACATCAAAACTAGAAGCGAAGAACAGCGGAGCCAATCAGAAGCAGGTGAGAGAATGTGAGAATGTCCCGCCTCCAGTTCCTGATTGGCTGGTATTGTGGCAGCGTTCTAACCCTGCTGCAGTTCGAGCAAGTGTAGCTTTGTGATGTTGAGCAAGAGACAGAGTTCAAACACGTAAATGAAACAAAAACGAGTTTGAGAGAATGTGCGCGTGAGAGAGTAATGCAATAAATATGAGCATGAATAAATACGTTAAAATTTAACTGAAAATACAGTATACTGAGACTACAGAATGTTAATATATAGTACTGTATAAAATAAATAAATTTAAAAAACATAGTTTAAATAAGTGTGCTTTGGAAATTACACCGACCCTTCCATGTAAAGTATATTTTCCTGTAACATTTTTAGTTAAGTTACTATAATACAATTATTTTTGAAGTATGAAAAAATATTTGGTAAAAGCGTGATGTTACTATACTTTTCATATATTAACTGTTGTACTATGGAAGATTTGAATGTACAGTATTTGTAACACACCAAAGTGTAATTTCTTTCACTAGGGAGTCCCCTCACATTAGAAGAGTCCTGATCCAGATAGAATACGAATTTTAAGGGAAGGTTTTAAATAAGTGTGGTTGCATGTGAACTAACAGTGAACTCTATTATCAAGCAACGTTAAATTTCTCTCATTCCAAACGCAAATAAAGATCTATTATATCTTGACAATTGGTGCCCCATAATGAATGGTTATGACTATAACCTCTGTTCCCTGAGGGAGAGGAACAAGATACGACACATATCGTATGGGATATCACGCCCTCTCGTGTCCTGGCTAAAGACACCTTTTTTCATGACATAAAGGCAGGAAAACCTGTGGTGACATATGCGCAGCCCCGCCTAGACACACCACAGTTGACTCTCAGTTTGATAGCCTTCACCAAGCTTAGCTGTAAGACAGGACCGCAATTTGTTGTACCTTCTTCCTCTCCTTGGGGTAACAGAGGTTGTAGTCATAACCATTAATTCCCTTTCAGTCAATTCACTTCCTATGGGACATATATTCGCGCCCAGCCGAGTTGTGAACAGAAAACACACTTTTTCTTGGTTTTAGTAAATAAACATTCACACAATTTACAAAAGGCACCTCTCTTGAGGCCATCGGAAGGTAAACACTTGCTCTGAGCACTTGCTCTGATTCCCCGAGAAACATTTGTGTGTTGGTGTGGGGTTGTGCTGGTGAGACTGTGCAACACTCTTCGGGACTGATCCTGTCCCTAAATAGAACATAGCAGCCTCTCGGGTGGCATTGAGAAAGGAGCAACAGCGACTCCCTGCCGCCAGAGCTCGCTCCTCTCCCTTCAGTATCTGACCAAAGAGGAGAGTGGATTTTTCCTCCTGTTCGCTGAATCTTTCTGGAGACCTGGTGAGGACCTTTGACTCACCAACTAGGCTGTTGTTGATAACACCAACAAGACCAATTAAAGTGATTTGAAGCCAAGTCCTAACACATGCAAACTCAGGAACAAACTCCACAAAAGAAGATGTTCCTAGTGAGGTGAAGACTATAAGAGTCAACTGTGGTGATGATGATTTATAGGCAGAGCTGTCTTCAGCCTGGACACAGGATTGCGGGATATCCTATACAATACAGTACAGACCAAAAGTTTGGACACACCTTCTCATTCAAAGAGTTTTCTTTATTGTGTTCTTTATTGTGTTCTTTAGCCCAACCAAGTCTCTTCTGCTTGTTGCCTGTCCTTAGCAGTGGTTTCCTAGCAGATATTCTACCATGAAGGCCTGATTCACACAGTCTCCTCTTAACAGTTGTTCTAGAGACGTGTCTGCTGCTAGAACTCTGTGTGGCATTGACCTGCTCTCTGATCTGAGCTGCTGTTAACCTGCGATTTCTGAGGCTGGTGACTCGGATGAACTTATCCTCCGCAGCAGAGGCGACTCTCGGTCTTCCTTTCCTGGGCCGGTCCGCATGTGAGCCAGTTTCTTTGTAGCGCTTGATGGTTTTTGTGACTGCACTTGGGGACACTTTCAAAGTTTTCCCAATTTTTTCGGACTGACTGACCTTCAGTTCTTAAAGTAATGATGCCACTCGTTTTTCTTTAGCTTAGCTGCTTTTTTCTTGCCATAATACAAATTCAAACTCTTTGAATGAGAAGGTGTCCAAACT
>JAAGKR010015188.1:0-10207 GCA_011419295.1 Clarias macrocephalus
TCAAGGGTCAAAGGTCAGGAGAATGAGCAACCACTTCAACCAGCACCAGGTGAGTTTCCCTTCACATGAAATACTTCGATTGTGTCTTGTGGACTTATATCTTTCAATTTTCCTGGCTGATAGATTAAAAAAAGACATGTATGTAATGAGATGCTTGTGTGGGTGCTGTTGGAGATGGATCTTGGCGGCCTCGGCTTAGTGGTTAGCCCAGTTGCCTTGTACCTCAAGGGTTTGGGTTTGATTCCCACCTCGGATCTGTTTGCATGATTGGTGGGCTTCCTCTGGTTTCAGTCCAAAGACATGTGGATTAGGCTAATTGGTCTTCCCAAATTACAAACGTCAGTCTGTGGATGAGTGTGTGTGTGTGTGTGTGTATGTGTGTGTGTGTGTGTGTACCCTTTGCCTCATGCGCTATGTATCCTGGGATAGGCTCCAGGCCCCCTGCGGCCTTGTATACAGGATAAAGCGGTATAGATGATGAATGAGTTGATGGATCTTTATTGGAAATGTGTTACTGGTGTAACTAGAGTAATGTGCCATGTCACCAGTTACATCTAAAGCAAAAGCACCACATTAAAAAATCAAATATTTCGTTTTTTTTTTCATTCACAAAGAATTTCATTTCAGGGAAAATAACGGATTTAAACATAATACAAATCTGAACACTGTTGGCCAGAATGTTCAGTATATTTTGACATTGACACATACAGTACCGTATATTCAGTTTGGGTGTCCATGCTTTTGACTGGTAGTGTTTATATACAGTACAGGTAATAATAGGAACTTTGAATGCTGAAAATTTTGGTGAAGGATTTAAAAAAAGAGAGATTTTAGCATAAAAATTCCTTATTGATCTTCATGTGTTAATGAAAGTCAGTCTTGGTCCCGTGCATCTGCTGTCCCGTCCTGCCTCTGTTTTTAAAAAGGCCCACAGTTTCACGCTTCGAGCCTAAAAATAATCAGCTTGGCATACGAGCCCTTCGGTAAATGAAGGCATAAATTACAGTGGGTGAATTTAATGTGTGACCTTCCAACTCCTCAACCAGTCCTTGACAGGTTAGAAATCTGGAGTCTAGTTTAAGTGAGAGGAAGTGCATGCCCCTGTTCTCATTCAAATACAGTACGCGAATCTCTTCTCTCTTCCACTGTCAGACTATCCTTGGCCTACCTAAATGAGGCTCGGAAAAGTGTGATAAATGAACTCGCGCTGCTCGGCAGGCACAAGTTGTGACTGGCATGAGCCAAAGGCAGGACGATAGTAATGGTGTAGAAACTTCTTTGGAAGGTCGCGGAGAAACCCTGGCGCTTAGAAACCCATCTCTTCTCTTGTCAAGTCGCATTTAACTGGCGTAAAAAATTGCATGGGAATCGTCGGACGCTATATTTAGAGTCCCACTTTCTCTCGGACCTTCGCGTTCCGATATTTCCTCGGGTTGGTGGACAGCTCGCTACCGTGACGTGATTGATGGCCGACGCCACACCTTCAAGGCCACCTGGCAAACATGCGCCGTCTGTATTCATCCATGTCAATCCACTATTGTGCACTCTTCCCTTCAGTCCAGACCTGGCATCAATTCGGCCTCAAGGACACGGGAATATCGCCGGGGGCTCAGGACGTTCCTGCCCCACCACAGCTGCACAATAACCCAAACCTGAAGTGACGAATTGACTCTGAGGTTGTAATGAGTCAACTGTGGCCTGACTAGAGTGAAGGAACCGTCATGATTTCCAGGAATAACATTAGAATGAACCTCAATTCCGAAGACGCTGTGAATGGTAGGAAATATAAATAACACTTTGATCTGAAGGGGATTAATCTTTATGTTGGCGTCTTCATTTGAAATGTTGTAAAATGCCCTGAAACATGAGTTACTAGCGTTCTTTGTTTATTGCATCTACAATTTAGCAGTAAATTGCACATTTCTTTTATGGTCACACTACTTACTTCTGAACCTCATTTAGTGGAAAAGCCAGGAAATTGAAGGGGGAAAGGTCACAGGATGTTTAAAAAAAAAAAAAAAAAACTCATTCACTACTGGTAGCGCTTACTTGTACTGATCAAATTAAATGTAGAGAAACTTCGACCTTTGAATTCATGAACCTTGGACCCGTGAGCCAATATTAAACAACAGGCTGGAATTGTTGCTTCAGTGGTCAGTATATAATGGCTGATGCTTATAACAAGTAGACACACTAGATGTTTGCTTTTGTGTTTTCTAAAAAAAAAAAAAAAAAAAAAAAAGAACTGCTTTGTTCAACAGCATACACTGTTATTTTTTTTTCCTTCATTACTTGCTAGGATGTTCTTCTCAGCAATGCCAATAAGAAGTCCCATTACTCATTATTGCCACAGCTTTAAACTTTAACACGACAAACAACAGTGTCTAAACTTAGGGCGCAACAATGAGGTAAAGGTGTAAGAATGTACTTCACACCATGTTGTATGTACCATGAAAAACCCTCTGTGGACATTTAAACACATCTTGTAGTGCCAGTTGATTTCTATAAATACCTGGCGCGGGCCATGATCAAGAAGGTGAGTCACCCAAGGCGAGGCTCAGCCATTCAGTCCTTATGGATTGGCCAAATGTGGGCATCTCTATGGCAAAAGTTCTGATAATAAGGGACTGTGCTTGCATACTTTCATGGAAGTTTGTTTATTTATTTATTTATTTATCTATCTATCTATCTAAATGATCACAATTATAAATTGCTCACATGATTTCTTTTTTCAACGATTTGCTACTCGTTCACAACTTCCTCAGCTCTTTTTGTTTTTTCAGCAATTCGATCACATCCCTCACTACATCCTCGAGATTTGACATTTGCATTAAGTCATCTCGCCTTAAGCTTCTAAATCTACGTTTTAAGGTTATTAAGACATTTGACCATGACGAACTTGTTAGTGTGCTCCTTTTAGCACAGATGTTCTCTATTTTTAAAATAAAACAAACTACAGTGTGGAAGTGGTCCATTGCATTTCATAAAACTCGCATAATTCTCATAAACGTCAAGTTTTCGCCTTCATTCCTTTAAAGATTCGAAATACATCCAAGGTGCCATTAATTAAATTGGAGTATTTTAAAAGCCTATTCTGTATGAAGCGGTTCGATATACTGTAGCTAGAACATAAATATTATATGAGTGCTTTCATGTTTCTTTGCAGATCAGCAATGTCCTGCTTAATAACATTGGCTAGGTAATGGTAAATGAAGTCAGCTAAGTAACTTGTGCTGGGTTTGTTATAGGGTTATACAGTATACGTTTTGTTTAATTTGGGGTACATTCCATGTTCATTGATGATGAGTATATTTATTTTCTTCAAAAATATCATATTTTATCTATTAAAGGAAAGCATGTTATAATATCACATCAACTTTACATGCACCCTACGCCTCACTCACTCACTCACTCACTCACTCACTCACTCACTCACTCACTCACTCACTCACTCTTTATACCGCTCAAACTGTTTATAGTATTTAGGTGTGAAGCCTATTCTAGGGGACTCGAGGTGCGAGGCAGGGTGCACCATGGATGGGGTGCCAATACATCTCAGGGCAAACAAACCCACTCACATTTGGCACTATGGGCAACTTGGAAAGACTAGTTAGACTAACTTTTCCAGAGGAAACCCACCAAGCATGGGGAGGACATGCAAACGCCACGTACACTAACCTGATGGGGGAGTCGAACCCTTGATGCCGGAACAGCTTTCGTCACAATGTTGCCAAATTTCTGCCGCGTCTTCTTTTGCAATTGAGGGTTTCTTTGTTTCAAAATAATGGACAAAATCATTAAATGTCAAATGTCTAAATACAAAAAAAGAAGTCTAAAAAAAATTCTTAAATTGTTTTTCTCGGGGGGGGGGGGGAGAGGGTGGGGAGAGGGAGGGTGGGGAGAGGGAGGGGGGAGAGGGGGGAGAGGGAGGGGGGGGAGAGGGTGGGGAGGGGGGGGGAGAGGGAGGGGGGAGAGGTGTTCTGTAAGTGTTAATGTGTGCTGCAGGTGTATACTTAAATAGCTTACTTGACCTCAATTACTCTTTTTAGAGGAAATGTCCCCAAGTCTAATAAACCCAAACAACTCCCTTCTCACACACTACTGCAGTTTTAAGACCAGAACTCAATCATTCCTTAGAGATTTTGAACAATAAAATGCTGGATTTTCATCACCCACTTGTGAGGCCACTTTTGTTAATTATGAGCGAATAAAATCAGCGCTGTGATGAAGACTTTGAGAACGATACGATACTGCAAATCAACACACAGCTCTGACTGATCACTTTTTATCAGATGATGAAACGCGGCCTCTTCCTCTTCTGATGACTCTGCATAACGGCTCACTGGATAGTTTGATGAGGATGATGTTTTTGTAAATCAATTGCTGTGATTTTCAACCCAGTTGAACATCTGCGGGGGGCTTTGGACTGACGGCGCTCTTCACTACCATCACGGAAATACGAACATCCTGTTCAGCGCGCCAGCACACTTCCAGAGAGCAGTAAAAATGACGAGCATTGGGGTTGCAAAACTGTCTTTGTCTGTGCCTCCAGTCCTTAATCTTTGACATTAATAGTAGAGATGTATCACTTTCAGTTATCACCCTTCATGCTCTGTTTTCTCCAGCTAGGTTTCATTCGTTTATTGTTGAGTGATTTTTATTCTAAGGACTCTATGTTTTTGTATGTTGGTTCTGCTTGTACCTGTTAGATTTCCCATCTTCGACGGTCTTCCCTCCACCCCTTTTGTTTTGCAAAATGCAGAAGTAATTAAATTCAGCACAGATAACAGACACACCAGGGAGATGCGAGGTACAATGCAGTCCCAGTCAGGCAAGTCGTTTTATCTGAGTGGTTTGTTGATTGTTAACTTTGTACCGAAGTTGTGCTTGAGAAAACAAGATTTTTTTTTTTTTTTTTTTTTTGCAAACTCTCATCTTCCTCCCTGAATAATTTAAAGTATGAGGAAGCACAAATTAACATTTGAGTCACGGGGGGTCTTTTCCTCCCAGACGCGACTGCTGCGAGGTATTCAATTCACCCTCAATGAATAAACAACCATTTTCTCACTGAAGGAACACATCCAAACCGCAGACTTTTGTTAACACTTACTGCGTCCTCACATCATAAATTTGACTTTGCAATAAGCTCGTAGTGTTTAAGCACCGGAATGAGAGAGGTCCCTGAAAAACTCAATGTTATGCATCAGAAAGTGTGTCAGATTTTCCTTCTGTTTGGAAGATTCAGTTGGCCACTTTTACAGAAATAAAACACGTCTTAATTAGGCTTCCAATTCACCAGAGTCAGTGTTTTATATCTGTCTGGGGGGGATTTGGAAAAGCTATTTAATGGTCCAATGCATGGATCTCACTTAGAATAAACAATAATAAATCTGGACTAAATGTTTAGTAGGTATGTAAATGAATACATTTGTTTTCAGTGCTTATAATAAAGCATTCAGGTCAAGCCAAGACTTGATTATGCATGCGGATATGGTTTGGAGCGAAGTCAGGACTGTACAGGGGATGCGGCAAAACTCCCAGCTGTGTTCATATACAGTAATGTGCAAGCGGTGTTGGCGAATGATTGATTGTGTGGACAGTTCCCACAGACAAGTTGGCGACAAGTTATCTTTTACTTTTTAGTGATCGTTGAATAACTCCAGTGGGCTCCGAGCCACCTCTGTCAGGATTGTCATTTACAGACATACAGCCTTCTTTAAAGCACTTGCACCAAATCGTTTTACGGCAGCTAAGAGTCACATCACTATACTCAGCTTGAAGTCTTCTGTAAATGTCAATCAGTTTTACGCCTTTATTCACAAGCTCCAGTTTAACTTGACGACCTCTCGTAAAAGGGGATGGTGGTGTGCTGTTGTAATCAATAACACCATCATGTTAAAGTTACTGCTACCTTTGCTAAGTTCATTATGTTCAATTAATAGCAAGCCCAGGATAGGTTTCTTTCCCCTTTCATAACATCCAGCCAAGTCACGAACACTCTGGAGGAGAGGGAATACCATTATCAAATGGTACTCAAAGTCTACAATAAAGAGATACATTCATGAATGTAAATACAGACGGTTTGCCTCAAGATGCAAACCACTGGGAACGATCAAGGACTGAAAGACAAGACAAGACTAAGCTTAAAATCTTGAAAGTAGTGTTGTAGAAAAGTTTTGTAGGTGTAATACTGGCATAGTGGGTGGGGGGTTCAAGCCTCAGGTTCTAAACAACCTGGGGTGTTTATAATGTACATCATTCAGCCATAACATTACAATGCCAGACAAATATGCTCAGTATCATGTAGTGTAGGTTCGCCTTGAGCCACTGGGGCAGCTCTGGCCCCCGGGACTCCACAAGCCTTCCATTTAATTGATCATGTATAGTACATGGAATACAAGAAGGTGGCAGAAGTGTCAGTGGAACATTCCCCAGGTAGAAAAAGGTAATATGCTGTGGTGTCTGGGGAACGTTCCAGACACCACAGCACATTCAAATATCACTTTACAAAGTCATTGCTGGCCATAATAAAAAGGCACCACATCACCAGGTGCACCGCAGATCACTGCACAAGGGGACCAGCAGGCAGATTTCCAGGCCGCTATCCGGCCTCCAAGATTTCCCAGATCCCAATCCAACTGAGCATCCCTGGAATGCACCAGACAAACAAGTCAGATCCATGGAGGCTCCACCCCGCAACCCACAGAACCCAAAGAATCCTCCACTAACATTTCAGTGCCAGCACAGTCCCTGAAGGGGGGAATGTGCAGTGGTGTCTGGCACTGGAATGTTAGTGTGTCCGGTGATCTGGTGCCTTTCTATGTCTTTGTAAAGAGATACTGCGTTGAGTTTTCTTTGGGTTCAGACTCGACCGACTGGCCTTTGCTCCTTAGTGGGCATGGATGAGCCTTGTGTACATGTTTTGTGGTGTTACTGTTATGGCTAATCTGTGTATATGTGAAAAACAAATGGTTTGGGGTGAATGTACTGGGATGTCCACTTATGGGAAAGCTGGAAACTGTCTTGAATGCTTTCTATTTCCCATTACCTCACTGATGAACAATGAACTCCTAATTGCTTGAACATGGTTTTGTAACACTTTCCAGATTGTTGTGCAGCAACAATTGCTTCTCTAATACCATTACTTATGTCTTTCCCTCTAACACTCACCTGATTGTCCTTCAGACTAGAAAACTGCCAAAACTTTAGCTTTTATAGAGATCTTGACACCTGTTGATTATCAATTAATCAAGGGCTGATAATTAGCAACACTTGGCTGCAACTTACGCATTTAAATTCTGTGGAAGCAGCAAGGGGTAGTTCGTATTGCCCACGTGTGTTTTAATTATTATTATATTCACCCTAGGATCACCCCATGGCTGCAGGGACCAAAGGCCAGCCAATCTATTCTGAGCCCACAGAAAAGCCAAGGCAATACAAATCACAAAAATGAATGCCGGACACAATACTAAGGCAACAAAACACCCAGTGCCCTGCAGACTACCATGGATGGGGCCCAGCAGGCAAGGAGTTCAAGGCTGCTGGCTTGGCCTCCAAACTCCCCAGCTTGCAGAAACAAATGCAATCCAAGAAGGCCACACCTAGGCATCCACAACACCGAAAGGATCTGCTGTCCTAGTGCCAGACACCATCGCACATCCCCAAAGGCCCTGTACTGTTTTGTTTTAAGGTCAGTACTGATTTGTACTGACAAGCCCATATAATGTTAACGAAAACTTCATCAGGTTTCATCAGATACTCACTGTTCCAATGCTATGAAGAAGTATATTATGGGTAAGGGTGTGGTGTGGCATGATGTGATGTATGGTTGTGGAGGAGTCTCGTCCCTCGCCTGTCTAAGAGCACTGACAGACTGACGTCGGGCCAGAGATAAGGGCATAAGAAAAACGTCCTGTGTGTGCTCTTCCTTTTGTGGAACTTTCATTTTCCATGTCATTAGAGGTGAAATGAGCTTCCAGTTACCACCCCCCCTCGCAACTAACCACACTCCCACACACACACACACACAGTCTAGTGCCCAGGGCTAGACATGGGATTATAGATTTATGTGACTTCTAGGTTCCTATTTTTAACCACTTACAATCATAGTGCAGCAAAGTAATCATCTGTGACATATTACCTTGCCGTGAGTGATACTTAGTCATACTTAAAAATGGACATAATGATTTCTTGGGTAATATCACTCCAAGCATGAAACAGAAAAGTATGACTATAACGTTTGTGAGCACCGATTCGAAAGCATTACTTACTTACAGGTGCTACAACATTACAGCTATACAGTAATCATGAAGTGTATACATAGTAGAAAAGGCAAATAGAAGCAGTGGGTTCAGGTACACACCACCAAATGCTAATAAATTGCCTCATTTTCAGACTGCATGCTTTGTGTGTGATGTCGGTGGTGGGCAATAAATGTCAGTTTGTCACTGGTGAAGTGACCTGCTCCCTATAGAATATGCCATGGTCGCCCTCACGACAGTCCCATTGCCTGATCCGTCAGCATCATTCCACAGTTATTACTGTGACAGCGTCATTGTGCTTAGTTGACTTTCTTTGATTAAATTGCTCATTTCGGTCTCTAAGGGAGGCGTAAGGTATTGACGGTTGTCCAAGGTTATTCTCTGGCTATTGCAGTGCTTAGTTCAATAATGGTTGCTATATAAAAGCATGTGTGGTGTGATGTAAAATGTTTTACTTCAAAGTATGACATAATGAGATGAAGGTTAATAGAACAAAATTCACTGAAGACCGTATTAGTTTTGTTTTTCACCTGTTTATGTAGTGGCTATGAATTTCTACTCCTGTCAATATTGAGATGTACTTCAGAAACATTTAATTATGAATTTAAATCAATTTGTGATATCAGTTGTATAGTATTTTTAACAATAGACAATAGTTTTAAAGCAGCTTCGTATAAAACTGGATGTACTATAGCTGTAAATTTACAAATAGAGCCTTAATGACCGAGTCAGAACTATACACTAATCAGCCACAACACTAACATCACCACCAGGTGAATTGAATAATATCGGTTATTTATTATATATACAGTACCAGTAAAATGGTGACAGATTCATGAGCACCCAAGCCACAGATTTATGCCAGTAGAAACCAAAGGCCACCCTATTCTATCTGATCCCACAGAAATGCAGCACCAAAAAAAAAAAAAAGCTGAAATGATAGAAGGGTATCAGAACACCCTTCTATCATGCATTACAGCCTGCTGCATTTGAGGCTTAGCAGTCAATGAGTTTAAAGTTGTTGATCTGGCCTCCAACATGCATTGATGGAACGTGCGGGACAAAGTCAGATCCACAGAGGCTCCAGTCCACAACCCAAAGGATTTCCCACTTATGTTCCCATGCAAGTCCGATCAACAAAGGCTCCAGTCCATGACGCAAAGGATTTCCCCACTTATGTCCTCATGCAAGTCTGATCTACAGAGGCTCCAGTCCATGACGCAAAGGATTTCCCACTTATGTCCCCATGCAAGTCTGATCTACAGAGGCTCCAGTCCACAACCCAAAGGATTTCCCCACTTATGTCCTCATGCAAGTCTGATCTACAGAGGCTCCAGTCTACAACCCAAAGGATTTCTCCGCTTATGTCCTCATGAGAGACACCACACTGCAAGACTGGACTACAGCTGTCCCAGTACAGTGGAACAAAGAGAACCTATGTACACAATGTTGCGCTTAGTATTTTGCAGCACAGTGGCCTAGTGGTTAGCCGTGTCGCCTTGCACCTCCAGAGCCTGGGTTCAATTCCCATTCAGGTTCGATTCCGGCCTCTGTGTGTATAGAGTTTTGTTGTTCTCCCTGTGTTTGGTGGGTTTCCTCTGGTTTACTGCCACAATCCAAAGACATGCAATTGGTGTTCCCAAATTGCCTGTAGTGTGTGAATGGGTGTGCCCTGTGATGAATTGGGACCTGGTCCAGGGTGTACCCCAACTCATGGCCTAAGTCTCCTGGGTAAGCCTCCGGGCATCTCATGACCCTGTATACAGGATAAAGTGGTATAGACAACGAGTGAGTGAGTAAGGGTTTTGCGTTTTACCTCTATGGCTGATTGATGTATGTGACACTGTAAAGTGAGATTAGAAATCATCATACAGCAATAGAATGTGTTGAAAGCATGTTCAATATAGCTATGCTGTAAAATCATTTTTAATGATTACTGCAATAAT
>JAAGKR010015190.1:0-10201 GCA_011419295.1 Clarias macrocephalus
GTGTGTGTGTGTGTGTGTGTGTGTGTGCGCGTGTGTGTATGTGGTGTGTATGTGGTGTGTGTGTATGTGGTGTGTGTGTATGTGCGTGTGTGTATGTGCGTGTGTGTGTGTGTATGTGGTGTGTGTGTATGTGGTGTGTGTGTATGTGCGTGCGTGTGTGTGTGTGTGTGTGTGTGTGTGTGTGTATGTGCGTGTGTGTGTGTGTGTGTGTGTGTGTATGTGGTGTGTGTGTGTGTGTGTGTGCGTGTGTGTGTGTGCGCGTGTGTGTGTGTGCGTGTGATGTCACTCCTCTGCACTGACCCACAGCTGGTCGTCGACGCCCGGTGGGTTTTTCTTGACGAAGGCTCCGTAGTACGTGGCGATGTTGCGATGGTGCGAGTACTTTTTCAGCATGTTGATCTCCGCCTTGATTTCCTCTTCCTCATCCTGTCAGAGGAAACACACACGCACACACACAGGGATTAGTTTGTTATTTTGACTGCATTCCATTAGAGTGTGTGTGTGTGTGTGTGTGTGAGGAGGATCAAAGATGAAGGTGAGTTTGGTTGAAATTGTTGAATTGTTGGTTGAAAATTCTCTCATCTATTTTAAACACATGGATTCTAAATATGCCTTGGTTTAGTGTGTGTGTGTGTGTGTGTGTGTGTGTGTGTGTGTGTGTGTGTGTGTGTGTGTGTGTGTGTGTGCACTGTAAGCATTTAAAACAGACAAAGATGGGGAAATAGAGAGGAAGAGAGAAGTGCAGAAATGTTTTTGCGTACCCCCGTGACGTCCATGACCTTGATTGCAGCAAGCTGGCCTGTCTTAACATGGCGGCCCTGAAGAGAGACAGAGAGACAGAGAGAGTCAGACAGAGAGAGTCACTAGAAACAGCATAACACTAAAACCCCAAGACAGATGAAAGCGTTTTGTTTATTCTTCTGCGTAAAAAATAAATAAATAAAAACCTGTCTGGAGCGTCTCTGGAGAACATTAGTGTTGTGTAAGAGCTGACCAGCAACAACACATACAGTAAGACACCCCTAATGTCCCAAAATAACTAAACCTGCCCCAAACACAGACTCCTCTGTGCTGTGGTGGCGCGTGAACAGAAAAGTGGCGCTGCAGAGCCCCGGTCCGGAACAAATGCCGGGCCCTTACCCACCCGAGCCCCGGACTCGACTCGAGATGACTCGTGCCATAGCGATCCATCGCCTGCGCCGAGGCACGAGCCGAGGCGAGGCAGGAGAAGAGGCGAGGAAAGGAGACGTCTGTAGTGGTGAAAATCGTCTTTACTAGCCGGCCGGGGACGTCCCCGTGGACGCAGGGAAGCACCTGGCAAACGTCCCGCCCACTTCTCTCAGTGAATTATGCGCTACACCTTCCCCCCTCCCACACCGGCTCGGAGATGTTACACAGAGACGCAGCCTCGGGCCCATCGGTCCTCACTACGCGCCCTTCCACCGCTGAAAAGGATCAACGTTCAGAGATGCTTTAATTCAGCGCACAGCGGCACGCAGGTACACACAAGCGGCTGTGCCTTCCAGCATGCACTGAATCACAATTTGCATTGGCTCCTCCCACTGTTTTACATTTTCAGGAACAATAATATAAAAACCACACACTCTGTAACTTACTCATGTGAAAGGTGTGTTTTTGTGCCTTTATCACGTTTACACTCACGAGAACGGTGCTGATCTGTCGAGGAACGTTCCACAACACCAACTCCACGTTTACACATCGTCATCAGCAAAAATCTCCAGATGTGCAGCAGACGTCTGCACTGGAGCAGAGTCACGATCCGAATACTGCTACGCAAACGATAGAGCCCACTCGATACCCAGCTGTCAAAGCAGCTTAGTGCAAGAACATCTGAGAACATTTCTCAAGCAGAACCTTCAGTGTCACGTGCCGAAGAGTCGACACATGAAAGAGCGACGACAATCTTAACATCAGACTGGCATCACCACCAAGTCCACACACACACACACACACACACACACACACACACACACACAGGACACTGTGTACATTCTAACTGTAAAAAGGACATCTTTTATATAATTAACATTTTTCCTGTGAGTCTGATAAGGAACTGAACCGTGTGCATCTCTTACGTCTGCATTCTGTCTAGTGTGTGTCGGCTGTTTTTAGGTGAGTGGTGACCTCGGACCATAGACTCTATAAAAACACCTGGACAAACCTTCGGGGACGAGCTTTGGTCATCACAGTCTTGGCAGGTGTAATGGACAAATGGAACCCAGCCATTGGTCCGAACACATCTACCTACTTCAGTTAGCACAGGCTAGCTAATTTATATGCTAACGTTACTCCGCCTTAGACTGACCTGTGTGATCCGTACCCTTCACACCGTGCCATGTCAGGGCCTACACAGACGTGCAGTTCACCAATTCCAGTTAGCTGGTTACATAAATATTCACCCCCCCCCGTCCAGCTGTCATGAAAGGGGACTCTGGCTACCAAGACCTGTTTTATTTATTTTTCATTTGTCTTTTTGTACCCAGCTGTAAACATGTTTATTTCTGCTGTAAAGTTCTGCTGTAACATTTTAACATGGGGCTCTATGGGACCGCTCTCATGTTTAGAGACTGCTCCTAGTGGTCATTCGATAAACTGCATGTGTTTTCATGTTTTTAGAACCAAAGGGTGTATTGAACTGGCCTGAGGAGGGGGAGGGGCTTTATAGTGCTGCTTTAAGGTGGGAGGGGCTGTAATATGTATGTTGTAATATGGAAAGGGTGGGGCTTCAAGCTAGTTTGATGGAGACGAGACTTTTTTGTGGTTTGCCTTATCACAGTGGGTTTGTTTAATGTGGGAGGAGCTATAATCAGCTCATTTGAAGTGACTGTGGCTTAAGCTGGGAGGGGCGATAACAAGTTCCGTATGAGGCGGGAGGAGCCATATTCGGCTGGTTCAAGGTGGGCGGGGCTATAATGTGTTTTATTTAAAGTGGGAAGGGCTAAATGGGGGTAATTTGAGGTAGAAATGGCACAACGTTTGAGGTGGGTGCAACCCGTCCGGCCCGATGTCAATCAGTTTAGATTTTAAAACTAGTTTCAGTCACATTTCCACACCGTTGCCTAGGAGACACCGCTGCTAGTCGTCGTGATAGAAGACACACCCAGAATTCTGGGTTCTGTAGCTAAATGAAAATGAACTGAAACAAATCAACGTGATTTTGAAGTAAGCTTCATTTTAAAGTGGCAGTGAAGTTGCAGCTCTGCAGCCTGGCCCGTGTCAGGAAGAGTTTCTGAACCGAGCTGGAACACGAACGTGCTGCTATTCACAGGAACGTTTTGGAGACTCGCTCATGATGTAACACAGGAAGTGTAGTCTGTGTGTTAGCGTGTTGAGTATTACACACAGTCACTGCTCGAAAGGAAAGAATCAAACAGATCTTCACTGGCGTGCTGGTCCATTCAGAACACCTGAGACACTTTTATGTCGTAATAACCCGGTTAGTAGGAGTACTGTTCAGCAGAACACCTGAGCTGATTAAAACAGTGTGTGTGTGTGTGTGTGTGTGTGTGTGTGTGTGTGTGTGTGTGTGTGTGTGTGTGTGAGAGAGAGAAACGTTGCGGTTAGATTTCATCAGCAGGTCCGGTCCTGGCTGCCTCTTCTCGACCTAAGCCACAGGTCAGATGAAAATCTCAGGTTAAAACAATCAGACACATGTTTTTGTGAATGCAACAATTCCCAGATAAATACCTGAAACATGAGTAACAGGAAGTTGTTTCATTCCACTGCCACTCAGTCAGAATAAATACCCACATCACCTTCCTCGCTGTATCCTAGCAACAGACTCGGCGGGCGGAGGAGGCTGAGGATTTTCACGCTCTCATCCAGACGGACGACCCACAGTGACCCTCTCATATCTGTCTTTACGCTCCCAAACGAGGTGAGAGCTTTTGTGTCTCTGAGCGTCCCGTCTGCACGCCGACGCCTCAAACGACGGAACAGAAAAGGTGACAAAGCGACACGAGGATGTTTTCAGCTTCAGGGTTTCTGACCTACAAAAGTGAAAATCTTCCTCGATCAACACCTGAGCTTCATACTGATGAGTCTGTTACAGTCGTCACACACGTCAACATGCTGATATGTTTCTGTAAAGTGTCCGTAGTAGCGCGTCGTTCACACGGACGTGTACAGCGCACATTCCACTGACAATAAACTTATAGAACATCTGCGTTCTGTGATCCAGAGAAGTTTGGTGTGAGGAGAAAAGCGTTTCTGTAACAGAAGCTGGAACTGGAGTCTCCGGTACCAGTCTGAGATAAAGCTGCAGCTGAAGCAGTGAGTGTTTCTAGCTGCTATAACGTCATTTCACGGGCAATATTAAAACGGAGCCATGTGTCATATTTTCATAAATATAAAACTGTAATGAGACGGAGAGTGCAGCGGTGTAAGAGGAATAAAGCACTCGTGAATGAGATGTTGGGGGAAATCACGAGTTTATTCAGTTATGATCATTATTATCATTATCATATTATCATGAGTTACAGTAACACCACTTCATCACACACTATTTTTTGTTCTGTTGTCATTTTAGATTTAGAAATTCTTTCTGTGTTTTTCTACAAAGCTGCTATATAATATAAAGGAATGAATGATAATTACATGTCATGTCTTCCCTTTTAGGTTGTAGATAATTTATATAAAAGCAGTAAGACATTTAAATAAGGCAGATGATATTTGCAGCCGGACTGGATTAGCCCACGTGGCTATGAGTACCTGTGTGTGTCCGTAGCTATTTACACCCAGGTGTCGTGTAGTCACACCTCGGTCCTGGTTGCATCTATTTACATTCACTTTCCACGTTACACAGTAGACACGTTTTGATTTGGCGGTGTGAAGACTCCATTCGTCTAGACGTTTGAGTTTATTACTATGTTTATTAATATTGCTATGTGCATGTCACAAAAAACACCCAGAACACCTACATTACCAACACTGACCCTAATTTATTTTTCTCTTTTTTGGTGAGTATGGAGTGACTGTATAGCTGCTGCTCACGTGGCTTTTCTCACCAGGGTGCAAATAGATACTCCATTCAATTAACTGAAGATAATTAGGAGTTCTATCATTAATCAGCAGCTACAAATATGATAACGGTGTCATTATCGCGCTGACTTTGAGTAAAAAAACAAAACAGGACAAACGAATCAACGGGACCGAACACTTCATGTCCTCGGACACTCGGTGAAGCTCCCACTGAAAGAGAAAGAACTCCACAGTCCCCCATGAAAAGAGAAGTGGACTGCAGCGAGACATTCTGCCGTCTCCTCGTGATCCACATCGTCCGTCTAGTTTCCAGCGCTGAAACTCAAACGCAGCGGACATGAGCTGGCAGTCTCAACGGCTCACCGCACAAGCACATCCTGACCCAGAATCCATCTCTCCCTCACACAGGACACCTTTTTATCGACGCTGCTCGGCCTCCCGAGATGGCGCAGCGTCAGTGAAAGAGCCACGAGGGATCTGGGCAAGGACACAGTTTAGATCCTCTCACTGAGCAGACGCAGCGCTGCAGCCGTACAGTACTGCGCTCAGTCACTAAAGTACATCCTGTTCTCACCATCTCCCTGGTAATTACAGCCATTTTTACACTTACAGTGGAGAGAAGACATTGAGAAACTGAACAATCACTGGTGTGGGCGCCTCGAGGGCACGTGTTAGAACTTAAATGTGAATTCAATCTATGCTCAGATTTTTTGTGAAATTGTTAAAGGTACAGATGTGAGAGATGGAATGGTTTAGTACATTTTTCATACATAAAGAGAAAAAAGTATGAAGCTGAATATGATCATGGAATGTCATTCACTTGGTATCAGCAAACCTGAATATGCAATTCAATTTTATTTATTTATTTATTATTTCTTTTTATTCAATGTGTGTTTGAATGCTAAGAGTTTGAAATAAAGTAGAATATTTTATTTAACAACACTCTTTTTGTAAATCTAGCTGAAATGCACACTCAGGTCTTCTCTATTGTAATTAATGTATTCATTCAACGTCTATACCGTTTTATCCTGTGTACAGGGTCACGGGGGTCCCGTCCCAGGAGACATAGGGCACGAGACGGGGTACACCAAGGATGGGGTGCCAATCCATCGCAAAGGCACAAACACACACTCATACACACTACAGACAATTTTGGGAGCAGCAATTAGTCTAATGTGCTATCCGTTATCACCCAGATGAGGATGGGGTCCCTGCTGAGTCCGGTTCCTCTCAAGGTTTCTTCCTATCACCATCTCAGGCAGTTTTTCCCTCAGCACCGTCGCCCTCGGCTGGTTCATCAGGGACCATCTGATCATTCAGATTCACACACATTTTTTACATTTCATACACACTTCCAGAATTTTCTTTTGATTGTGTAAAGCTGCTTTGCGACAATGACACTTGTTAAAAGCGCTATACAAATAAAATTGAGCTGAATTGAATGTGGACCGTAGGAGGAAAGCGGAGTACCAGGAGGACCCACCAAGCACGGGGAGAACATGCAAACTCTATGCACACACACACAGACCCAAGGCAGGAAACGACCCTGGACCCAGGAAGTACAAAGCAACCGTGCTAACCACTAAGCCACCACACCACCTCTATAAGGTGTTTTTGTTTTTTTGTTACTTTTTTTCAAAAATATTCTCAGAGAAGCTCTCCTGAATCTTCCTGAACGTTTATCTGCTACTAAACTGGATGCAAATGTAATTAGGAATCAATTGTTCTGGGATCTGACTTTCATCATCTCTTTGCTGTATCACCCAAAACATAGTCACAGTTTCACCTAAACCTCTGTGTTCCTGTTTTTAAATAATGCTGTCACTAGAGATGATGAACACCACCGCTCGACCGTGTGACACCAGGACAATCATCTGCACCGGACGAGGGCAATGAGCAGCATTCATCTGGATTCATGTGAGTTATTACAGGCTGCACTCTGTTCTTGTGAGTTGTGACACTGCTAAAAGTTCCATCCTCCTCCAGGAACCACACCGAGGCTTCACTTCTGCTGTTTTCTGTATGTGTGTAAATAAAACCTGTGCGCCAATTGGGCGAGGATCCTTATGTCACATCTCATAGATTGTGATGATCTGTTTCTCCTGCAAATCTTCAGCACCACACTCCAGTCCAGTAGGTGGTGTTATTGTTATGCCCCCCACTCAAAAACTCCAAAGACAATAAGAAATTATAGTCTCTCAAAATAAGAGTACTTTTTGTACTCTTTGGGGAAAAAGGAGGCGGTTTCTTATTGCTTTAAAAACTGTTGTGTATTCATCACTTATAGGACACTTAATGTAGGTTTATGTAAATAATTCTAAAATCAGAAAACTGACTCATCAAGTCATTGAGCTGAAAGGACCAACAAAAGATCAATTAAGCTGCAGCATCGATGGAAGTGTGGAAGATGTTCAGAATTCTCAGTGGGTTGTGTGATCTCTATTTTCTCCCGACTGTTAAGCAGAATTGAACTTTCCCTTGCCCTTTCTCGTATCTAGAGTGAACGCGTGGATCATAAATCATGGGTAAGTCTTGGGATGCTCTAAAAGCTTTTCCAGACTGTTTAGCACTTGCCTGTCTAAGAACTCTTGCGTTTTTAGCGAGCCAGCCAAGAGTGTCTAATTACTCTGGGACTTGAAACCAGATCAACAAAAAGCCAGTTTTAGTGTGACGGGACGGCGTCTCATGATGGCCTAAATCACACTGGTGTGTTTAATCTGGCTCGGTGCCATGATGCTGATTCGAGCACACAGTGTTAGCAGAACATCTCCTGGTGTTAGAGGAATATTTACCTTCCAGTGTTTCTCCAGTTGAGAGGCACGGAGCAGTGAAATACCTCTCCGAAAATCATCTGCATCTGGTTAATTAGATAATCAGTCCAAATTAGATCAGTCTTCATTTAGCCCCTTTCAAATGAGTGTAAATCTAAATGGCTGAAACTCATTTGGGCTTTAAGTCGTCATGTTAATGAGTGACTTTTTACCAGTGAGGGCACTTAGTAGAGTTTTTTTCTGCAGGGATAAGTTAAATAAAGAAAGGATCATACTCTGTAATTCTATTCAGCAAAACAAGTACGCACTAAATCGAATGCAAATACAGCAGCAGATGCTGTCTGACACGAGTTCTATTGACTAAAGGACTGAGGGGGAGAACACAGCATGGTTCTATTCAAACACACTGTGTGTATGTGAAAGAACCGTTCTGAGTCACTGAATTCCAAACCCAAAGACTTTTGCCGAACTGCATCAGTGCTGAGGCACTGAATGGACCTGAAGATCAGAACCCTGGGTGAGGAACATCATCTATAAGCAATAAAAGAAATCTGACACCACCGTTATTGTGTTATCGTTGTTCCAAAACCCATTGAGTCATTAAGCAGCTCTGATTCTGACGGATTCTCCTGTATTCTCTCTCTGCATGCGAGACGCAAAAATGACCAGCTGCATCTTTAAAAATTATCAATCTGACTTCAAATTTCAGCTGTTCACATTCACATCATTCAGTTTAGATTAAAATGGAGAACCTTAGAGGTCTGTTTTTACTGCTGATGGAATTTGCATGTGAAACAACAGCACAAATGAGAGTCTGGTTATGACACACTGCTCAATCATCCTTCTTGTTAAATTCTAAAAGAATTAGAGATATAGTCGCTGAGCTCCTCAGCTCTAAAATCAGTTTTTTTTTATTTAAGGAAAATGTTTTGAATTTAATGATCCTGTCATATCTCAGAGAAAGATGCACTGAAAGTTGCCATGTTGACATTAATCTATTCTCTCTCTCTCTCTCTATTTCTCCATATCTCTCGATGTCTCTCACCGTGTCTTTTGTCTTCTTTTCTACCTCTCCTGCACTTGACTTGTCATGACTTGTAACCTGCAAGTATATTCTGCAAGCCATCATTGCAATAAAGGTATAACGTTACCAAATCACATCTGCACCGTTCCGTCTCGTCTTCCTGTCTCGAGCAGATTATTTACAGATGCAGTGATTCTGCTGCAGTTCTTCTCTTCATGTTTTTAAAGATGAAAGACGACTTTTTCTGTGTTAGACATTTTTGCATCACTATTTGTTAAACACAAATTGAACACTCTCCAAAACAATGGACATGCACTGACACGCAAACACACTGACAAGTTAAAACACTGAGAAACCCACACTAACACTCTAACCCACCAACACAGAAGCACACTGACACCCTGACACATCAAAACACTGACAAATTCACATTGATGAGCTGACACTAACACACTGACACACAAACACACTGACACATTCACACACTGACACCCTGACACTAAAATAATGGCAATGACAAACTCACACTAAGACACACGCTTGATGACACCCCGACACATGAAAACACTGACAAACTCACACTGACGTACTGACACTAACACAGTGACACAAAAGCACACAGGCACATTGCTACACTGACACACACCCTGACACTGACAGCCTGACACTAAAAAAAACACTGATAAATTCACATTGATGCTGACAATAACACACTAACACACTGACACACTAACCCACTGACACTGACACTCACACACTGATATACCAACTCAGTGAAACTAACAAAATGAAAAAATATTATGGGCACAATGACAAAATGTGACACAAACACAAACACTGATACTGACACTGACATTAACAATGTCCCTGTCAGTGACACCAACACTGACACTGACACTAACACTGACACTGACACCAACACTGACACTGACACCAACACTGACACTGACACTAACACTGACACTACACTAACACTGACACTGACACTAACACTGACACTGACACCAACACTAACACTGACACCAACACTGACACCAACACTGACACTGACACTAACACTGACACTACACTAACACTGACACTACACTGACACTAACACTGACACTAACACTGACACTACACTAACACTGACACTAACACTGACACTACACTACACTACACTGACACTAACACTGACACTGACACTAACACTACACTACACTGACACTGACACTAACACTGACACTGACACTAACACTGACACTACACTGACACTAACACTGACACTGACACTACACTACACTGACACTGACACTACACTGACACTGACACTACACTGACACTGACACTAACACTGACACTACACTACACTGACACTAACACTGACACTACACTAACACTGACACTGACACTACACTGACACTAA
>JAAGKR010015191.1:0-10200 GCA_011419295.1 Clarias macrocephalus
ATGTCGGTATAGGATCTAATATACAGGTTGACGATTTTGAAGAAGAGATGAGTGAAATTAGTTCCCTCGCTTCAAGGGGAGTAAAGTGTTCTAAGTTCTGATGTGATGTGGTTAGATCATCTGAATTATTTAAATTGTCTGGTTTCAAAGCCTGAATTTTTTGCCTAATATTTATGATTTTGTTATTGAAAAAGTTCATGAAATCCTCACTACTGCATGATGTTGTTGTGGAGATTTCTGCAGTGGTCTTGTTTTTAGTTAATTTAGCTATGGTATTAAATAGAAATCTTGGGTTGTTTTTGTTATTTTCTATAAGAGTGGAGAGATGCGTTGATCTAGCATCACTGAGAGTTTTTTTTATAGTTCAGGATGCTCTCCTTCCAAGCTATTTTGAATACTAACAATTTAGTTTGGCGCCATTTACGTTCGAATTTTCGAGCGGTTTGTTTTAAAGCACGTGTGTGGTCATTATACCAAGGAGCGAGTTTCTTATCTCTAATCATTTTCTTTTTAACTGGAGCTACATTATCTAAGCTATAACGAAGTGCTGACTCTAGATATTCATTCGCCTGTTCGAGTTCTGTGAAGTCAGGTGGCGATCCAATCAAAGTTGATAACTCTGGAAGATTATTGATAAAGCTTTGTGCGGTATTTGATGTAAATGTACGTTTAAGGCGGTAGTGCGGTGATGTGCATACATTATTACTATGACACGCTTTAAGATAGTGATCTGAGATAACTTTAGACTGTGGAATTGTGGTTATATTTCCTATACTTAATCTGAAGGATAATATTAAATCTAAAGTGTGACCTGCTTTATGAGTGGGTCCTACTACACATTGATTTACTCCTATTGAGTCCAGTATGGACAAGAATGCTGTTCAAAGAAATATTTAAGCATATACGCGAAATATATTTCACTTATTATTTCATAATATTACAGATTAAAACAAGGAAAGAAGACGTGCTGTGCTTCAGTACACTGTGCTGGTGAAATACATTTTAGGCAGAGACGTCTGCTTGGTCTTGTTAATTCGTTTTAAACCCCTCAATTCTGCCAATTCCCCATCAGTGAAACTGGTAACTTCATACCTATTGTGAATGAAAGGTGAGAAGAGGGCTTACAGTAAGGGTCTGCGGGTGTTCACCTCGGAGCGTGCTGTCATGTTGTCAGCGAGTAGACTAAAACAAAATCATGTTTATACTTCATGTTGAGTCTGAGAATTTATTTACCATAAGCTTTGTTGTATTGTTTTTAATCACTCTATACACAACCTAAGATTTCACCCATGCTATTTTACGAATGGAGTATTTTTTATGTTACACTCTAAAAACTGCTAAATGTTAAAGTGCTGAGTTATTTTATCTATGTATTATTATTTAGTAGATTGCCTGTTAGAAATACCCCAAATTAAATTAATCCGCTGTTTTAACCACTGCAGATATAGTTAGTTAATCAGCGGTAGTTTTCACTACTACTACTAATGATAATAAAACTGAATGGAGAAAGTGCAGTCAAAGAAGTATCATCATTGCAGTAGAGAAGAAAATGAAGAATAAATACATATGAGTATTTAAATACGTTTATGAGCTCTGTCGCTTGCTGTCAATGGCATACGAGAGAACACGTTTTCGGCTTCAGTTTCAATTTTCACAGCTTCGCGCAAGCTGCCATGGAAGCACGCGAGATCCCTTTTCTCTAAACATGCGTTCTTAATGGCCAGATCTGTAAGGTGAGAAACCTCAATGGAGAATGTACTGACTCCCCCCCACTACTTACTGTTAGTGCTAAATGCTGTGTTTGAAGGTTTTTTTTTTCAACCTGCACAAATTTGTTTGTGTTAAAGCCAGCTTAGGCAAACCTGACGAATGCAGGAGCACACACCTGTGACTTTGAGACGTTTCAAGTAAATTCGCCATAAAACAGTGCATCTTTAATAAGTAATATTTACAATAGAACAAACCAGGAAATAAGTGTTTGATGCATTGCAGTACTCTGTATTAACAAATGCCGTTATAAACTTGACCCTGAACAGCCACGGGCTGGCTTTATCAACAGTTGGTGATTGTTTTCATTTATTAATTTTTTTTATATATGTTTTCAAATGTTATATTTGAAAATATATATGAATCATTTGTAAAATGTATATATGAACATTTTGAATTTGTTGTGTCATCTGTTTACAGTGTTGGCTTAATTTATGATTGACACATAGGTTTAATTGAAATAATTTTTATTAGTAGTAGTAAGACAGACCTTAGCAACCTTGGACAAATCACAATATACTTTAAGCTCTCTTATGCGCACATGAGCTCTCTCTCTCTCCCTATCTCTCTCTCACGCACACACATACATGCACACACAAATAGCACTGTGAAATGATGATTGATGATGATGATTGAGACCCATGGGTTTAATTTGCATAACAAAAATTATTATTATTAATAGTAGTGGTAGTAGTAGTAATCCAAGACAATACAAGCTCTCTCTCAAACACACAGCACATGAAATTGCGTAAAACCAAATGAAACTAGGGCAAAAATATAAGCAGTAAAAATACAGTAGTTTACTCTAGGTAAACTATCCATGTCCTGTGATAACAGGCGCCAACCCTCTGGAACTGTTTAGTTGTTTTAGAATTGTTTTTAAGTGTAAATGTTTATGGGGATTTAATCTTTCTCTGCTGCCGCATCTATTCACAGTTTTGATAAGTGATTATTGCCCTATCTGATTTTTGATGAGGGAGCATTATGCATGATTAAATGACAAAAGAAATACTGATCCGTATAGGCAGATATTTGTTCCAGATATTATGCGCCATTAATTACAGTAAGTTGGGTTCTTTCAATTTTTGACTATCAGCAAAAAAAACATCATCAAAAATATAACGAAAACAAACCCAAGCAGAACTTACATTTTGAGCTTTACTTGGCAACGAAATATTATCCATCAGTGTATTAAACGGAACTAGATAAAATACACCGTAATGTAAAATACATAGCCTGCATTTATATTCCAGGACTACAGCTATCTGTATAGATAAATTACAGATGTTACGGTGTCTTTAAGGATTATTAAGGATGTCTTTGAAAATGTTGCAATGACTAATTTTATTTATTAATAAATTAATTCATTTTAAATAGCATAAGCATCATGGGTTGTGTATTTAGTGATTTTAAAAATGATCTTTTATTAATCTGTTTTATTAATTTTTTAATTAAACCCCTCACATCTCTGCAAATATTTAATTATATCTTTTCATAGGACAAAACTGCATAAATGACTCTTTCACACAATGAAAAGTAGTCAGTGTAAAGTTTGTATAACAGTGTAAAATTTATTGTCCCCTCAAAATAACTAAAAATACAGCCAATAATAGCTGAACCCCTGGCAACCAAAGTGAGTACACTACTAAATGAAAATGTACAAATTGAGCACAATTAGTAATTTTCCTTCCCCTTTGTCATGTGACTCATTAGTGCTACACTGTCTCAGGTGTCACCAGATAGCAGGTGAGCTAAATTTGGTATAAAAGCTCTTCCGCTCTCTCAACCTGGCCACTGAAAGTTCAACATGGCACCTCATGGCAAACAACTCTCAGAAGGCCTGAAAAAACGAATTGTTGCTTTACATAAAGATGACCTAGACTATAAGAAGATAGCCAACACTCTGCAACTGTGCTGCAGCACAGTGGCCAAGACCATCCAGTGCTTTAAGAGGACAGGTTCTTCTCAGAACAGGCCTTGCCATGGTTGGCCAAAGAAGCTGAGTGCACAGCGTTCTCAGCGTCAGATCCAAAGATGGCTTTGGAAAACAGACGGATGAGTGCGTCCAGCATTGCTGCAGAGATTGAAGGGATGGGAGGTCAGCCTGTCAGTGCTCAGACCGTACGCCGCACACTGCATCAAATTGCTTTGCATGGTTGTCGTCCTAGAAGGAAGCCTATTCTAAAGATGATGCACAAGAAAGCTCCCAAACAATTTGACGCAGACATGCAAACTAAGGACCAGGATTACTGGAACCATGTCCTGTGGTCTGATGAGACCAAGATAAACCTATTTGGTTCAGATGGTGTCAAGCGTGTGTGGCGGCAACCAGGTGAGGAGTACAAAGACAAGTGTGTCTTGCCTACCATCAAACATGGTGGTGGGAGTGATCTGGGGCTGCATGAGTGCTGCTGGCATTGGGGAGCTACAGTTCATTGAGGGAAACATGAATTCTAACATGTACTGTGACATACTGAAGCAGAGCATGATCCCCTCCCTCCGGAAACTGGGCCTCAGAGCAGTGTTCCAGAATGATAATGACCCCAAACACACCTCCAAGATGACCACTGGCTTGCTAAAGAGGCTGAGGGTAACGGTGATGGACTGGCCAAGCATGTCTCCAGACCTAAACCCAATAGAACACCTCTGGGGCATCCTGAAAAGGAAGGTGGAGGAGCACAAGGTGTCAAATGTCCACCACCTCCATGATGTTGTGATGGAGGAGTGGAAGAGGATTTCTGGAAAATGATGGTGGCCACACAAAATATTGACATTTCACATTTTCATTTAGGGTGTACTCACTTTTGTTGCCAGGGGTTCAGCTATTATTGGCTATATTTTTAGTTATTTTGAGGGGACAATACATTTACACTGCTATACAAACTTTACACTGACTACTTTTCATTGTGTCAAAGGGCCATTTATGCAGTTTTGTCCTATGAAAGGATATAACTAAATATTTGCAGAGATGTGAAAGGTTTTGTGACATACTGTATTTATGAAACTATGTTGACAATGCCTGTACAGTATAGACATGCTGTATAAGGCTGCATGGACACTGCAGTTAACTGAAGCAGTCAATGCTCCACCTGGCGAGATTATACAGCATTGCAACCATCTTAATGGAAAACGCATGGGGGCGTTTATGAGGCGGGGCATCGCGGGGGATCACATTCCATGTACGGATCGTGCACGGACTTGTCATGGTTCGCTATGGGACCCGCGATGTTCCAGGTGGCTGTTTGACAAGGCTCCTACTGTATCTCATTGCTGGATTATTGTGTGTCTTTGCTCCAATATTCTCGCGTTTTGTTTCATAGTTTCCGTGTTACCGACTCCGCTTTGTTTTCTCGTTTTCCCGATTCTTGTCTCACACTTTGGATTAGTTGTCTCGCTGATGGAATTAACGGCATTTAACTCCCGCTTTCACTCCTCGACTTCGGCTTTATTTCGTAACTAGAGGACTAAAATTGTACATTTAAAATAAAATCCATTCCATTCCTGAAAAAAATTTAAGGTATTGCTGAAGCCACTATTTGTGACTAGCAAGGAGAGACTTACATCAAAACTGTCATGAAAAAGATTAAAGAAAAAAACAAAGAAATTTGAACCGACCACATGTATGAAGACGCTGTAGACTACTGGACCTTTCAATCCTCTCTGGAACCCCCAATGAGCCACATGCATGGAAAACTGGAAAACAGCCCATATCTATTCTCACTCTGAGAAGGAGCTAAAGACTGAGTTCACCTCTGCTCTCCAACAAATTGTTGAACTGAGAAGTTTTTTATAGACTAAAAAGATTTATGAATAACATGCAAGATTTTACAAAAAATTGGAACAATATGTGTAAATTAAATAAGTCTCCTTTCCACACTTATGCGGATCAGGTTTTATCTGGCATAAACATATAAAGCCTACTCATATGATGTCTTTTAAAATAAAATCCTTAAATTAGATTTGTGGTTGATCATTATTGTTCTGATGATTCCAAATTACTTTCATGAGCAATTAATGAAGATCATATATGCCATCATACATTGTTTCATATGGTGGGATTGAGAGTTGAGTCACTTGCTATCATTGAGAAAATAGGTAAAAGAGGTAATGATGCTGAGATAAAAAAAAAATCTTATATCAATATATAATCTTATATATGATATAAGACCATGTCAGAGAGTAATAACAATGCAAAATTTCTGATAACATACTCTATAGATAATTTATCTAAATATGCTTGCACACGCTTGTATGCATGTGCTATAGAACAAAACCAAAAATGAAGCTTTTGATTCCATTCTAATGGAACACTGTAAAAATCCAACTAGATAAATGTTGAATGAATGCATATTGCATTGTTGGCCCAACTTCTTAAAATGGTATTTGTTGAAACAACAGATAATATTGTGTTTTTGAAAACCTTATAGACACAGACTGAATAAACTAAAAAAATTAAGTTGAGCCAATAATTTACCCTCCCTGCGATGCAATCATGTGATTATATAAGATTCGCATGTTGAGAAACAAACTATTGTTGCCATAGAAAGACAGTGATTCGCATCTGGTTTATTTTATTAACCTTTAAGCAAAACAGAACCTGTTGTCTCCTGTTTTATGCAGATCACTGTTTAAACTTTGACTAGTTTTGGAAGAATGTTTTAATTTTGGGGGTATTTTTAGGCTTGCAAACTTGTTTTTATATAAATAAAAAAAAATCACTTGAACCATCTACATTAATGGGTTACAATGAAAGACAACTTACCTTTTTAAATAGATGAACCAATACTACAACCAATACTACTTGAGCTACTTGAAGATAGAATCTCTAAAAAACTACAAACTGAAAAAAAAAGAATAAAAGAAATAATTGTAACTCATATAAATTAATACAATGTTCCAGATCATGCTAAACAGAAAAGAGTTCGAAGTGGCAAAAACTGGCAAAAAAAAAGAAAAGAAATGAAATGTGCAAATTGTCAGTGTGTGTACTATATGTGTGCGTAAAGTGACAGTGAATAATGGGGTATGTATATAATTTACTATTATTATCTGTTACATAGAGGTAAGTCATTGTACAGTGCAATGGCAAACAGTAGGAATTCTTCCTGAACCATTCTTTGTGAATGAATCTGTATGTTGTAGAATGAACTTTGCTGCTTCTATGTGGGATCATGTAGTGGGTGGGATGGATTTTACATAATTTGTTCAGGAGTTTGTTCTGTGACCTGTTTGTGACAATGATATATTCAGCCTTGTGGATGATCCACAAGACCACAGCACTATAAAGGGCATTTACCATAATCCAGCTGCATACATTAAAGGATCTGAGCTTCCTTAGGAAATAAAGTCTTCTCAACTCCTTCTCATATACAGTGTTGGTGTTAGTCTTCCATAGCACCAGTATTCCTTTCTGCATCAGACTCAGGTTGAAGATGTATTAGCTGAGCAGCACAAGACTTTAGGATCCTGGGGCTTAAACCATCAGGGCCTGCAGCCTTGTTTTAGTTCAGTTTTTCCAGCTGACTTCTCAACTGGCTAGCTGTCACAGTCAGTGAGAGTGGTGTGCTGGTACAGATTATTGCTGGGGGGTTGTGACAGTTCTGTGGGTTGATAAAATGCAATTTACCTCTATTACTATCTTGTATCACCCTTGTGTCAAAAGCAAGCACATTTATATTTTCCATAACTAATGTACAAATCAACAGAAAATATCTAAATATATTATATACACATACATCCATATAAACATGAACAGTCTTAATAACAAGAAGGGTGAGTCGTGAAATCAGGTAAAAAAAAAAAACGCGCACATCATTCACAACAATCCTGAACCTTTTTATCTGTGAATGGTTCTTCTTGATTGTGCCAAATTATAAGTTGACCGGTTTAATCAAGATTTTTCACTTGATCGACCGCCAGCTCTCTCACCGATATCAAATTGACAACTAGTAAAGTTAGAAATTGTATAATTTAAAGAAATGTCTTTAGCTTTAATTATTGTTTTTCCCTTTAGAGTTTTGTATCCTTAGGTTCTAGGCCGTGCACTTTAAAATTTGTTCACCGCCGCCATCTTCCTAAATAATCACTCAAAGGTGGCATCCAATAACCTTCCTTGCTTTTAAAAATTTACATTTAGGCATTTGACAGATCTTATCCAGAGCAACTTACAAAAATGCTTTGAAGTTTCCGTCATTGGATAGATACTTGCACTGGGTTACTAGGGTAATTGGTCCATCTATTGAAGAAACAAATTGAATGATGATGTCTGTCTCTGTGCACAAAAAACACATATGCAATCACTTCTTCAAATTGTACATTTCAAGTCTACCTTATGCTGTAGTGAACATGCAATGGAAACAAAGGTAAAATTTTAAATAATCGATTCTCTCACCATGAGCTATGTAGTGTAAATGTAAAGCATTTGTTCGGCCACCATTAAGGGCATCTCACGGGTTAAAGCATTCAGGAAAGTCATATTCTTTTAAAAAGTTTATGATTTTCACTCATTCATTTTACTCCACTTATGTTTCCACATTGTTGTCACTTGCCAATTTTGGGTTTCTCGCAAATTCTTGATTTGGATTTTCTCACAGTGTTATTGAATCTGTCACGGTTATCCCAATACTGTAAGATCAATCCCATTGCCGATTTGTGCATTATGAACATGAAGATCGTGCACTCTCCTCAGCGCTATCTCACTTACTCACTCACACACTCATTCATCTATAAGAAGATAGTATTAATATTTCTCCTAAATATTTCATTATTTATAACCCTGTGATAAAAAATAAATAATAATCAATTGAACTTTAGGTCTAAACCCATGTGTAATCATCATTCAATGATTTTTTTAAACATCATTACATTAATACAGCCATTAATTAGACAACCTGATCTACACCTGGCAACAATATGATTTATGATGACCTTTGACCTTTACCAAAAATGTGAAATGATGAAACATATCTTACACCACCCTCTCTGTTCTAATAAAATTAATTATACTAACTGTCAGTCACATTATGGGTGAAAGTAAGTATGTACAGTCTACCATACTCAGGATAGAGCAACTGCCTACTAAAACATTAAAACCAGTCACAGAAAAGCACTTTAACCCTTTCTGAAATGCTTCTTAACCATCTGTATTATTTTTATTTCCCTAAAGCTAATTAGCTACTAACACAAAGATGAATTCCAAATCACCCTCCAACCTACTTGGTGTGAGACAATGTATTGTTCATTCTAGCATACTAGCTTTACATTTAACACTATTTGGGATTCAACCCTGAAACCCAGAAGTTAACTAAGCTCGTATTCTAAAGGAGAATTAGGAGAAATATAAAGAGTAGGTTACAAGATTTACTTTTGGCTACATAGTACCAGTAAGAATTTAAACTAATTTCACCCCTTATTAATTACACTAACTGTCTGTCACTAAATGTTAGTCGCCAGCTCTGCCAGTCTAAGTTAGTTAGTTCCTCTAGTTGCAGACGAACATGTGTTAAAGGAACAAACTAACTGCCTAAATAAAATAAAAAAATAATAATAATCATAATCTGTTAATAATAAATTATGTTTGTGGAACTGTTGTTTAAAAGTGATATCTCACTGGAGGTCATGCTGTTGTGTTGAAGGCTGTGATGCCTTTGGCACTCAGGCTGTGTCTTCATGCCTATGACCACATCACAGCAATGCTCATCTTCTAGGACAAAGCACTCACTCTTGTGTGATATATGTGAAAATAAAGTGTGATTATAAAGATATGGTTACATTACTATACTTTATCACATTTAATTTGATCTGAAAGACTAGACTATTAATTGCTTATTGCTATTAAATGCTTATTTGCTTATCTCTTCAACTCTTCTCTTTTCTAGAGCACCCACAAACAGCAGCACAGTGGTCCATCTACTTCAATTGCCCCAAAGCTGTAAGGAAGAGGCAATGTACTTGAGGTGGTCCCAGGAGGCTGCATTGGGCCCTAATGGCTATGAGTCTTGCTGGGGACTGGATAACATTCTACTGGTCAACATGGCCCACAAACCCACCTTACTTGAGGATAACCTTGATCCTCCTGATGCTAGCAACTGGATTTTTTTTCCTGGAGCAACTATAAAGGTTACATAGAAATACAAATATTTAGAGGGGAATGAAGAGGGGAAAGAAGTCTTAGTAACATCACTTTGTTGGAGCTGTGACTCTAGATTCCTCTCACAGCGCTGCTTCACCTCCCAAGTCCATGTCACCTGGCGCAAGTCCCAACGACATTTGATAGGCATTAGATCCAGTTTGGGTGTGAAGGAGCATGTGAGAGGAACAATGCTTGTACTGTTGTACCAGCTGCTGTTCACCATTAAACACATGCCACCTCTCCTTGATTTTCACGATTCCAATGTTCTCAGTTCATGCAGTAAACTGAGAATAACTCAGTTG
>JAAGKR010015193.1:0-10197 GCA_011419295.1 Clarias macrocephalus
AAACTTAAACAAGAAACAAAGACACCTGGGCCCATTCCATAGATAACACGCTCTCACTGGCAAGACTCGATCGATTTTACTGTTTTAAACATCAACTGTCTTATGTTACTAAATGTTTTATTGCCCCAGTAGGCATCTCTGACCATAGCATGGTGCAGTGCACCGTCAGTAGGAAAAACCTCAAGCCTAAGAGCCTACTGGCATTTAAACACTCTACTTTTAGAAGATGCCAATTTTATTGAGTCTTTTACCTTTTTATGGACCAGTCTTAAGTCACAAAAAGCAGATTTTAGCTCTCTACAGCAATGGTGGGATCCAGCTAAAGCACAAATAAAAGTCTTCTGTCAACCTTAACCTCAATGTCACAAAAGACATCGTTAGATCAATGAGAGCGCTGGAGACTGAAATAGTGGAACTCCAGTGTCTAGAGACCAAAGAAAATAGAAGAAACAGCGAAAACCTGAAAAACAAAAAAGCCCTAATGAACGACCTACTGGGCACTGCAGCACAGGGGGCGCTGGTCCGCTCACGCTATAAACACGCTACTGAAATGGATGGTCCTTCTAAGTTTTTTGGTCTGGAACAAAAAAATGGACAGAAAAGAATCATCCATGCTGTGCGATCAGAGTCAGGGGATCTCGTATCAGAGCCCACTGAGATTCACAAGCAGACACACGGCTTCTACTCGAAGCTGTACAGTAGTGAGTGGTCAGAAGCACATGCAGTGGAGGAAACCTTCCTGAAAAATCTGCCCAAGCTGTCAGAACAAGCTGCCACTGACATGGCAGCAGAACTGACACTGGCAGAGATCCAGAAGGCCCTCCAAGGCCTGAAGAACGGGCAGGCGCCAGGTATAGACGGTCTCCCTGTAGAGTTCTACAAGGCGTTTTGGTCAGTAATAGGACAGGATGTACTAGAGGTAATGCAGGACAGTGTGAAAGGAGGAAAGCTCCCGGTGAGCTGCAGGAGGGCTGTCCTGACCTTACTGCCAAAAAAGGGAGACCTGACGCACCTGGGGAACTGGCGCCCGGTATCACTGCTGTGCACTGACTACAAACTGCTCTCAAAAGCATTAGCCTCAAGACTGACAAAGGTACTGGAGCAGATCATCACCACCAGACGTACTGCGTGCCTGGTAGGTCTATCTTTGATAATATACACTTAATACGTGACATTATGGATGTCTCTAGACTCTTGGATCTAAAGACCGGCCTCATTTTACTGGACCAGGAAAAAGCTTTTGACCGGGTTGAACACAAATACTTGTGGAAGGTGCTGGAAAGCTTCGGGTTCGACCCAGGTTTCACAGCAATGATCAAGACATTGTACAGTGACATTGAGAGTGTACTGAAGGTTAATGGTGGTTTATGTGTCCCTTTTAAAGTACACAGAGGTATCAGACAAGGCTGCTCTCTGTCTCATGCTATATTCTTTAGCAATCAAACCTCTTTTATGTAGACGAAGAGAGCAGCTTTCTGGTTTTAATATCCCTCATTTTAATATTTTAACCTGTCTTTCAGCTTATGCCGATGATCCAGCTGTAATGGTGAACACACAGACAGATGTGAATCTTTTAACTGATGTATTAGGAGATTTTAAGGTTTTATCATCTGCTAAAATCAACTGGACTAAAAGTGAAGCCATTTTAGCAGGAGAATGGGGAGGCGACCAGCCCACACTACCAGGGGGTTTAACGTGGAAAAAGACTGGTTTTAAATACTTGGGTGTCTCCCTGGGCAGTGCTGAGTTTTTAAACAAAAACTGGGATGGAATTGTTGAAAACATAAAAGGCAGATTAAACAGATGGAAGTGGCTGGTCCCCAAAATGTCTTATAGAGGACGAGTGCTGGTCATCAACAACCTAGCAGCATCGTCCCTGTGGCACAAACTGGCATGTATGGACCCACCACCAAACCTGCTAGCAAGCATACAGGCCCTACTGGTAGACTTCTTCTGGGACAAACTGCACTGGCTACCACAAAGTCTTCTTCACCTGCCCAAAGAGGAAGGAGGACAGAGCCTGGTGCAGCTAGCCAGCAGAACTCCAGCCTTCCGTCTGCAGTTCATCCAGAGACTCCTCACCGGAGCGAGTGACGAAGGATGGAGAGCAGCAGCCTACACACTCCTACGCACGGTGGGAGGACTCGGACTGGACAGAACTCTGTTTTTAATGGACCCCACAGCACTGGACACCACTGGACTACAAGTATTTTATCAAAGACTTTTTAAAATCTGGACCTTTTTTAAAAAACAAAACAAAAAAAGCAGAACGTTACACTGGCTGCTGGAGGAGCCCCTAGTGTGTGGAGGGCAGCTGGACATTTCTAGTCAAACCACCCCAGCACTATCCAAGACCCTGATCTCCGCAGGGATCGTGACACTCCGGCAGCTGGTGAACATCACTGGACCAGACGTGCCTCGAGGACTTGGCAGCACAGATGGGACTTCGGTCTCAACGGGTCGCCAACCAGCTCCTGCATCGCTGGAGAACCGCCCTAACGTCGGAGGAACACGTTCAGCTGATGGAACACACAAACAACGAGACCAGTCCTACAGAAGAGGAACGTTTTCCACAGCTGACAATAACTCCAGACCTAGAGGGTTATGGCGCCCCCTCCTGGAGCTCAAGGGTGAGGAGGACATGAACTTTGAGACAGTGTCTGGTGAGGTTTTATACAAAGCTTGTGTGAAGGTCTTAAACAAGAAAAAACTGAATGGGAGGGTCGACACCCCATGGCGCACTGAACTGGGTTTTAATAATGATTTTAAACCCGAGTGGAGGCACTGTACAAACCACCATTAACCAAAAAGTCTGCTGAGCTCCAGTGGAGGGTTTTACATGGAATTGTCCCTGTGAACTCTTTTATCTCCATTTTAAATCCTGAAGTCACGCAGGACTGCCCCTTCTGTTCACAAAGAGAAACTGTTTCCCTGCTTTTATACATTGCTCCAGGTTGTCACCTCTGTTTAACCTTTTAAAACACATCTTTTTACCACTGAATGTAGATTTTACTCATCAGTTTTTTATTCTTGGTTTTAAATACGTCCGGAGAAACAGGTTCAAATGCCAGTTTATTAACTTTACCATCGGTCAAGTCAAGATGGCGATTTACATAAGCAGAAAAAACAAGCTGGCACAAAGCACAGACTGCGACCCCAAAAAGATCTTCTCCAGACTTGTTAAATCAAGAATTTTAATTGATTTTAATTTTTACAAAAATATGAAGGACATAAATATGTTTAAAACTATATGTTGCTGTGACGAGACCTTGTGCTCAGTGGAAGATGACGAAATCATATTTACCGCATATTTTAACTAAAAAAAAAAAAAGCACAATAACTATGTATGTTCTAAAAAAAAAAAAAAACTATAATGTCTTAAAATGTCTTATTTATTTATTTATTTATCTATCTATTTTTACCAATTATTTATAGACCCAATCCTTACGCCGTTTATAAAACAAAATTTGTAAAAATAAAGCATTGTAAAAAGTCCAAAAAAAAGTCTCTCTCTGTCTCTCTCTCTCTATGCTGGGTGTGAGGGAGCGTGTGGAAGACTGTTTGGCGTCTTTCCGTTTTTTTCCCCTTCTTTATTGACATTTTTTAAATGATTATTATTTCATTATTTTTTCAGTGAATGTTGTTTTAAAATATATATACGTTAAAACTTTATCGTGAGAGAGAGAGTGGGCGTGGCACCATGGCCTCTGAGGCCGGTGTGGAGACTCTGTCTCTCCGGAATGGCGTCAGGTGTGTCCCGGACAATGGGGTCCTGGTGGAAGAGGTACTGTTAGCGGTGGGGCATGGTGATCTCTAACGTGCCTCCATTTATACAGGACGAGGCGATCATGAGGGAGCTGGCCCAATTCGGGAGGTTCGTCAGACCTATGAGAGCCATCCCGCTCGGGTGTAAGAGCTCCAGCGTCAGACACGTCCTAATGATTTTAAATAACCAGGATGGAACACTGAATGTGAACTTTAAGTGTAAAGCGGGGGACGGCAGCTACACTCTTTTTGCCACCATGGTGCCGCTGAGGTGTTTTGAGTGCGGGGACGTCGGACACGAAAGGCTGAGCGTCCACACGGAGCCGCGCAGCCGGGGAGCTCAGGGAGCGACGCGGCCGGGAAACAGCAGCAGCGGCGTAGAGACAGTCAGCCGGAGAACACCGAGGAGTCCGAGTCCGCCGCGGGCCTCAGCGACACGCCCGAGTCAGCACTCACGAAGGTCAGTCTCACACACACCGCCACCGCAGAGACACACACCGCACCCGGCGCTGACTCCAACACCGCCACTACTGTACACAGCACGAGTAAACATACCGGCGCGTGTACAGTAGTCAGCATGCCCACGCCCCCAACGCTGACCCCGCCCCCAGCACCAGCACCAGCACCGGAGAGGCACAGGAACCTCAGACCTGCACACCTGCACCGATACCCAAAGAAAAAAACACAGTAAAACCCAGGAGAAAAAGAGACGAGACGCCCGTCACAGAACAAATCAACAAACGGAAAACCCGCAGCCAAACACTGAACACAACAACACAGGAGAGTGAAGAAGCAGGATGCAGCACCGCACACACACAAGAAGAACCGCAAAAAGACACAGAGGAACAGATAAACCAATTCTTACAGTTAACGGGAAAAGAAAAGAGACAAGTGGTCAATAAACTTCCCGGGAAACAATAAACTGTTAAAAAATCTCACATCGGCCAACAAGAAACAGATACACAGCAAAGAAAAACCACAGGACATGGACACTGACAGTAAAGTGGGACAGAGTGATCACAACTACGTGAGTGGGGATGTGGGTGGAGTTATGTGGGTGGGGATGTGGGTGGAGTTATGTGAGTGGGGATGTGGGTGGAGTTATGTGAGTGGGGATGTGGTTGGAGTTATGTGGGTGGGGATGTGGGTGGAGTTATATGGGTGGAGTTATGTGGGTGGGGATGTGGGTGGAGTTATGTGGGTGGGGTTATGTGAGTGGGGATGTGGGTGGAGTTATGTGGGTGGAGTTATGCGAGTTGAGTTATGTGGGTGGAGTTATGTGAGTGGGGATGTGGGTGGAGTTATGTGAGTGGGGATGTGGGTGGAGTTATGTGGGTGGAGTTATGTGGGTTGAGTTATGTGAGTGGGGATGTGGGTGGAGTTATGTGAGTGGGGATGTGGGTGGAGTTATGTGGGTGGAGTTATGTGGGTGGAGTTATGCGAGTTGAGTTATGTGGGTGGAGTTATGTGGGTGGAGTTATGTGAGTGGGGATGTGGGTGGAGTTATGTGAGTGGGGATGTGGTTGGAGTTATGTGGGTGGAGTTATGTGGGTGGGGATGTGGGTGGAGTTATGTGGGTGGAGTTATGTGAGTGGGGATGTGGTTGGAGTTATGTGGGTGTGGTTATGTGAGTGGGGATGTGGGTGGGGTTATGTGAGTGGGGATGTGGGTGGAGTTATGTGGGTGGGGATGTGGGTGGAGTTATGTGGGTGGAGTTATGTGGGTGGGGATGTGGGTGGAGTTATGTGAGTGGGGATGTGGGTGGGGTTATGTGAGTGGGGATGTGGGTGGGGTTATGTGGGTGGAGTTATGTGAGTGGGGCTTTCTTTTACATTTCTTTAATTGCTTGAATTTTTTATACAAATATTCATAATATTATAGAAATATTTACATTTGTTTTTCCAAAGTTTAGAGATAAGACACAAGATAATAACAGGAGCAGAGAGTAAAATACATTATAGAAAGAGTAACAATAAATAAATGTCTGTAAAATAAAAGAGGACAAACTCACTCTCTCTGTGTCTCTGTGTCTCTCACACACACACTCTGTCTCTCCGTCCATCGTTCCCAGTGGAGTGCAGAGGAAAACAGAACACAATGTGCAGAGGAAAGAGAAGAGAGTCATATATTAAACATAATATAAAATACTCATGTCAAAGTCATAATGTAAACACACACACACACACACACACACACACACACACACACACACACTTTATTCTATCAGTTGCTCTCATCCTGTCTGTTTTCTATTCAGAGAGAAGAACTAGAACCAAAGAATTTGTTTACATGAAAGAATTAAGCATTTTGTGTGTGTGTGTGTGTGTGTGTGTGTGTGTGTGTGTGTGTGTGTGTGTGTGTGTGTGTCTATCAACAGGAGTGTGCAGGGTTTCCTGCCTCCACTATGACCACTATGCTCAACGGGAAACAGAAGGACAATAGAGAAAGAGAGAGCACAAGTGTGTGTGTGTGTGTGTGTGTGTGTGTGTGTGTGTGTGTGTGTGTTTATACTGGTAGTCTATAAAAGATCTCTGCTTACAATTTGGATAAGAAAGCAGAACCACATAAGAGCCTTTCAGTAAATACAGGCCATCAGAAAAATGTGTGTGTGTGTGTGTGTGTGTGTGTGTGTGTGTGTGTGTGTGTGTGTGTTTTGACTCTATTCCTCTGAACTCAGTATAAATGGAAAGAGCACTCGTTCATCTTCCCCTTTTATTCCTCTTTTTCACTCCATCAGGACCAAAGAGGCCGTGACCTTCTGGGCGTCACATTAACCGGGACATTATTTCCTGCACACACACACACACACACACTCACACGCACACACACACACACACACACACACACATACTTTTCATGCTGCAAAAGGTCAGGATTAAATTCTTAACAACAGCAGAAGAGGGATGAGCTTTTTTATCTCTCTCTCCTACACACAAACACACACACACAAGTGAGTTTATTCTCAGTGTTGATGGATGAACACCAAACATTCTCTCCCCCATCATTTACTCTCATCTGTCTGTCTCTCTCTCGTCTGTCTTATTTGTCTGTTATTGGTGTCTGTCTGTCTCTCTTTTATCACTACCATTCTCTCTTTCCTTTCTCTGCATCCTTCAGGAGTGTGTGTGTGTGTGTGTGTGTGTGTGTGTGTGTGTGTGTGTGTGTGTGTGTGTGTGTGTGTAGAAGAGAGAGACAGATAAAAAGCTCATTATTCTTCTGCTGTTGTTGTTACACACTATTTAAGAATTTGATCCTGACCTTTCACAGAGTCTGTCTCTCCATCCGTCTGTCTCTCCATCCGTCTGTCTCTCCATCCGTCTGCTTCTCTGTCTGTCTCTCCATCTCTCTCTGTGTGTCTGCAGGACACAATCTCCTCTTAACTGTGAAATACAGAAGTGGTCAGGATCAAAAATATTGTAGTCTCTGTCTCTCTGTCCAGGGCTGGACTGGGACTGAAAATTGTCCCTGGACGTCCTGTCCCACATCAGCCCTCCACATGTCACACCATAATACATCAGCTCATTAATGAGGAGACTAATTTTTAACAGCTCTTACTAGTATAAAACTACAACACAGTACATAGATAAATGCTATTTAAACATATGAACTGAAGTACACAGAACATACATCAGGTCTTATTTCTAAAACAAAGAAACGAAGGAAAGAACATTAAGACATACAGTATGAGACTATAAAGACAATGTTTTATCTGGTCATGGGGACGTCTTGAGGACGCACTCCTCAGTGTGGGCTGCATGTGCAGCAGGTGAGTGATGAAGAACCTGATGATGATGATGATGATGATGATGATGATGATGATGATGATGATGATGATGATGACCAGCACCTCTCCCCTTCTCTACCCGAGTGAAAGGGATCCAATCAAACTGAACAGGTAAGCTGGAATAAAATCAGGAGCAGCATTAACTCATCGCTGGGTCCGGCCTCGCTGTCTCCGACCGTAAGGCTTAGAGCTGTCAGAACGTCCCTTCACACGAAAGACACGCCCTGTTAATCTGAAGCATTTCACCACTTCTACCTCTAAAGCTTTTTTTCTTCTTCAGAGAAATTCTCTTCATTCAGAACGGATCAAGATTTCTCTCTATGTAAATTAGAAGTGAGAGGGGGCGTGTCTCAGGACACGTATGAAATAGACCAGTCTAATCAATAGGGAGGGAGGACGATACATTCACATGCACACAAACACTCGCTCTCTGTCAGCGCCGCCGCCCATGTGGTCGACACACTCATCCATCTGCGTAGAACAGAGACGCAATATTATGGTTTCCGTCGTTTCTAATATATTTGCATACTGACTGGGTCGGCCCACATCGGCCTGAGGACCACCAGGAGAACTCCCAGGGTTCCAGAGGGCCAGTCCGCACTCACTGTCTCCGTTTCTGTCTCGCTGTCTGTCTCTGTGTCTCTCTCATCATTTAATCTTATCATTTTGATTCATACACATTGCATACAGACTTGCTTCTTTTTATTGTGTAAAGCTGCTTTGCGACAATGTCAATTGTTAAAAGCGCTATATAAATAAAACTGACTTGACTTGACTCTCACTGTCTCTGTGTCTCTGTCTCTCTGTCTGTCTCTGTGTCTCTCTGTCTGTCTCTCTCACTCTCTCTGTCTCTCTGTCTGTCTCTCTCACTGTCTGTCTCTCTCTTTCTCTCTTTGTCTCTGTGTCTCTGTCTCTCTGTCTGTCTCTGTCTCTCTGTCTCTCTCTCTCTCTCTGTCTCTGTGTCTCTGTCTCTCTCACTGTCTCTGTCTCTCTGTCTGTCTCTCTCTCTGTCTGTCTCTCTCTCTCTTTCTCTCTGTTGTCTCTGTCTCTCTGTCTGTCTCTCTCACTCTCTCTGTCTCTCTGTCTGTCTCTCTCTTTCTTTGTCTCTGTGTCTCTGTCTCTCTCTCTTTGTCTCTGTTTCTCTGTCTCTCTGTCTGTCTCTGTGTCTCTGTCTCTCTCTCTCTCTGTCTCGGTCTCTGCACCAGTAGCTAGTTAAGGGATTAACCAGCACTGGATATGTCTGACCTGGAACAAAAACCAAAAGAGAGAGAAAGAAACAGTGTGTGTGTGTGTGTGTGTGTGTGTGTGTGTGTGTGTGTGTGTGTGTGTGTGTGTGTGTGTGTGTGTGTGAGTGAGATAAGGCCTAAGTGCCTGGAGCTCTTTAGTCCAAACACTCCTCTATCTCTGCTGTTTCTGCCGCCTCTATCATTCAGCTCAAACACACTCCACCTGCCAGCCCGTCTCACTGACTCTGTCTCACTGACGCTGACACTGTCAATTAAGTAATAATCTACAGCCAAAAGTATGTGCACCCCTGACCACACTCGTGTGTGTTTCTGCCTGAGCTCTCCTGTAGCTGTATGACACAGGCTGCCACCACGCACACACAGCCTCGCTTCAACATCTGGAGTAAAGACTTCCCAGAAGAGTGGAGAGTGTAGAACAGCACAACATCTGTATCACGACATAAACAGGGGGGGTATGGGTGTGATGGGCAGGGGGCACATACTTTAACTGTTTTACTGAGGATATGCATTTCTCTCTCTTTCAGTCTCTCACACAATGTGAAGGTGTGTATTGGTGTGTGTGTGTGTGTGTGTGAGAGAGAGAGAGAGAGAGAGAGAGAGAGAGAGAGAGAGATGGTGGGTCACTTCCTGTCTGTTCAGACAGCACTTCCTGTGTGTGAGGTTAGTTGCAGAGTAAACATTGATTAAATGAGATTATGATGTGTGTGTGTGTGTGTGTGTGTGTGTGTGTGTGTGTGTGTGTGTGTGTGTGTGTGTGTGTGTGTGTGTGAACGCGGTGTGTGTTTACAGTGTGACCACTGAGAGAGATCTGCTCGTTTATTCTTTCATCCCTCTGTTCTTCCCCTCCGCGCATCTGGGACGGATTTGTACAGAGACGCAGAGGACCAGCCAGAGAGAGCAGGAACCAGCGCAGGAGTGTGTGTGTGTGTGTGTGTGTGTGTGTGTGTGTGTGTGTGTGTGTGTGTGTGTGTGTGTGTGTGTGTGTGTGTGAACGCGGTGTGTGTTTACAGTGTGACCACTGAGAGAGATCTGCTCGTTTATTCTTTCATCCCTCTGTTCTTCCCCTCCGCACATCTGGGACGGATTTGTACAGAGACGCAGAGGACCAGCCAGAGAGAGCAGGAACCAGCGCAGGAGTGTGTGTGTGTGTGTGTGTGTGTGTGTGTGTGTGTGTGTGTGTGTGTGTGTGTGTGTGTGTGTGTTGCAGCACTTACAGGCAGACAGAGAAAAATGGAACAAAATCTCATATAGAAATCACATTAAGATAAAACTGAGTGAAGTTTCAGTAAATATAAAGTAAACAAACACACTTTCAAATCATTATGTAGGCACAAAGTAAAGATCAGCTCTGTGTGTGTGTGTGTGTGTGTGTGTGTGTGTGTGTGTGTGTGTGTGTGTGTG
>JAAGKR010015195.1:0-10197 GCA_011419295.1 Clarias macrocephalus
GCCTATAGGACGCATTGCTGGTAAGAGCATCCTAATTCTACTTCATTACTCAAAGCTTCTGGTTAATCAGAAGTTACTGATGGCTTTGGGAGGAAAACTACCAACAACCAGTCTGTTGAGGAGGTTGTGGATTGAGCTAGACTTCAACATTAATGGGGGGAAAAAATGGAAATTCCATTTACAATGGAAGCCACTGTCGTCAATGTGTGCAATGAGTTGCTTGACTCTCATTAATAACATGAAACACATCTAGTAAAAAGGTTTTTAGAACAGTTTTTATGATCACACAAGCTTTTTTGTAATGAGAGGCAATACAAGTTGCTATGTCTTTTTTTTCTGCTACTATACGTCATATACTGTAGAATAAGCTGTCTAGGTAATGTATAGTTATTGACTAGGCATGGGAAAATGCATCAATATATGATACATCGTAATGTAAAAATAACACCAAATATATTGTCTATAATGTGGTCTCATTATGTCACCAGTTATTTTTTATTTTTGCCACTATAATAAAAGAACAGGTGTGAATAGACAGTGGTTTTCCTCGCCTACTCCATACTTTGTCAGCAGAGGGCGCAGTCTCCTGGTGCATACACTTTTTTTTTTTTTTAATTTATTTATTGATTTATTTTTTATTACAAATACATATTTCTTTAACCTAATTTAATTTGTAAATTTAATTTTCATATTTACCCACATTTTATATTTATTATCATGGTTTCGAGAGATCATTTGCATTCCCTCATCCCCTTATCATGTCTTGAGCCTGGCAGGGCAAATATTATTTGACATAAAGTCTGATGATGATGCTGCCTACCGTTACTTTCGGCATACTGCTCAGCCCCCCCGGCAAAATGACACAAATGCTGATGCGAGCTGCTGTGACGACGCGGCTACAGTACGACATTAAAAGCTGTATGACGTCAAAGCTGATAATCGCAAACTCCGCCCGACCCCCAAACAAACAATTTCTTTCTGTTTTATATGCATAGATATGATTTACACCTACCACTGCAAGAAAAGAAAAAAATGGGGATAAGGTGCAAGTATCCTGCAATCATAGATTGTTGTCTTTGAACTTTTAAATTATATACTGTTGTCATATCCAGACAAAAGCATATCGTTCCATCTCACTGGCTCATTTAGTCCACCATCTTTTCTTTTTCTTTCTTTTTTTTTTCCCCATACAGATTGCAGACTGCTTTGGGACTATGTGTATCAGCTCCTTTCAGACAGCCGCTACGAGAACTACATCCGCTGGGAGGACCGCGACACCAAAGTGTTCCGGATCATTGACCCCAATGGCCTGGCTAGACTGTGGGGAAACCATAAGGTGTTTTCATGCACATTGATTTTGGATTTTGTCAAATAGAATTGATATTCTAACACTATTATGTACCATGGTGGAATAATATATAATAATGATACTGTTTAGTTATTTATAGCAGTATAGTCGACAGATAATACCACACAATAGTAGAATAAAGATTATACATACATATACATGATGTGTATATATATATATGTGTGTATATATATATTTTTTTTAATGCCTAGCTATGAATTAAAGTACACTAGTCATGTCGACCACACGTTTTTGTTTTCACGATTTGCGAGTGTGTGTTTTGAAACCTGTCTTCTGTGCTCTGCTTTACAGAACAGGACCAACATGACATATGAGAAAATGTCAAGAGCACTAAGACACTATTACAAACTGAACATCATCAGGAAAGAGCCAGGCCAGAGGCTGCTGTTCAGGTACGGCGTGTGAATCAATCATATTTGGTATTATTTATACTGCACACTTGTGCAATTTATCTAATCAGCAAATCATGTTGTGGGAGCGCAGGTAATGTGATCATAGAGAGCTTCAGGTAATGATCAGAATGAGGAACTGTGATCTTCGTGGCTCTGGATGGTTTTAAACTTTATTCATACCAGTGTTCCGAGTTGTTGTTATTGTTAGTATTTCGGGGACCATCCATTCTACACACAACTTGGTTTTATGCTGGATGCTCTTCCTGATGCAACCCTCTCATTTTATCCTGGCTTGGGACGAGCTCTGCATCCAGCGGTTGATGTTACAGGCATTGGTTGGGAATTGAACCCGAGAAACCATCCACTGAGCCACCAATGGCCCATGTCAGTGTTCCAAGTGATCTTGGGTGACCCCTTGTATTGGGGTGTTCAGATTGAAACAGTACTTGTAAAATCATTGAATGCGTAAAACCAACGTTTTATAGAAGTTCGTACGTCTGAAATGACGATCCCGGTTGAATGACGATTCCTAGCACACTATGGTCATCCCCGTGAACATCCAGTGTGTGAAATGCCTGATCCTTGACAATCGAGGGATGAAGAAGGCCGTCCGATTATGGCTATGGCAAAATTTTCGACCTTGATGATATCCAGGCACTTGTGAAATACGGGGAGCTTCTCCAGGGAACCATCACCTTATGGTGGAGAAGTTTGCTTGCCCTTATGAACCTGGCTGGAGCGGTGTTGTCTGGAGCCATGTGCTCCTGGTAGGGTCTAAGAATGGTCTAAGGCCAGGCTAAGAATGGTTCGGACTAGACCCTATGAAAGACAGACTCCAGTAGATTAAGAGGATGAGACCCATCAAAATAGGACCAACGGTCATGAAGCCGGTTTCTGCAAGCGATGTGGTACGCTAAGAGCACGGTAAGACTTGAAAGACGCCCTGGTCAACCACTGCGCCCAGCCCATGTTTAACCGTCTCGACTTCTGTCCTGCTATTGGAGCAAGATGGAATCTGTGAAGAGAGAGTGAGTTTAACTATGCGTACCTCTCCCTCACTATAATCCAATTCACGCACAAGTCTCGACACTCCAACTCCTGAAAACCTCCAAGTCCTGTGGCGATAGGCGAGTGACAAAGCAGCAGGTGTGGATTCACTGCGGACCCGCGCGCAGGCGGCTCAGGTCTAATGGTCGTCGTCTTGCTGACCGAAGCAACATCTGGATTCTGTGTTTACAGAGAAATAAAAGCAGCTTTTACTTTCAAAACTGTTATTCTGGACAATCAAATATCCCGGTTTTACTCGAACCCCCCTCATATTAAATTCACACAATCCTCACACAAACCCGTATGTACAGTAAGCGCTACACAGTCCCTAGCTCTGTGGCATGAAGGTTGAGCTGGTTTTGATGGTTAATCTTGAAGAATTTTCAGGGAAATGATCATGAAAATCAACCATTTTGAATGACACTATCCATAATTCATAAGAGAATGGTTCTTCAGAAAAGAAAGCACCCTTTTGGTCATGTTTTTTGTTGCCACTTGGGCTAGTTGATTATTGATTGTGAGCGAGAACTCGCAGAAGAACCATCAGACTGGTTTAAGATGTCAGGAAAGCTATAGTAACTCAGATAACCACTTTTTACAACCCTGGTGAACAGAAAAGAAACTTCGAATGCACCATATGTCAAACCGAAAGGGCTGACCATGAGACAAACCACTGTGTTTCCACTGTGATCACATTTTCCCCCATTTGTATGTATGTTTCATGGGAAGCTCTTGACTTCCTGCATCTGCACGATTTTATCCATGAGGTGCTCCTGCTGTGGATGCGGTCACATTATCCATCACTTAGACACTTGAATCTCACCTTCTTTTCTGTGTGCTTGTGTTCATGTTCACCACAGGTTCATGAAAACCCCAGATGAGATCATGAGCGGACAGACGGAGCGCCTGGAACATCTCGAGTCGGATACGGATGATCAAATCTACATTAAAGAGGAGTGCTGAGCGCTTGCCGCACACCCAGACGAACTTTTCAAAGCCGTAGATGCCTCGCCAATGTTCTGCTGTGTTCAGTATCCAACAACCCCCCCCTCCCCCCAAGCATCACCTCCCTCCCCCCCCCCCCCCTCCCCTACTCCTCCCGAGCAGACCTGGACGTTGCTTGTAATAAAATGGGAGCCAACTTATGAAGACAATGTCATTTTCTGCACTGTTTTCTACGCTGAATCTTAATAATCATATCCTTAATTTTCTGGTCTCTGCTTGAGAAGAGTAAACTTCAGTATGACAATCATTTAAATTAATGATGATGAGTACTCCTACCAATCGCCTCTTTCAAATTCCTGGCACAATGAATGATTTCATACTTTTCAGTGAGGACTTTTTTTTAGTGTGTGTTATACAAACACCAACTGCAGTTTGTGTAAATGAGTTATACAAGAGATTAATTCAAGAATAAATTTTAATGAGTGACTCATTTGCTTCACGTTTATTTATTTATTTATTTATTTATTTATTTATAATAAAAAAAAACTGTACTTAAGCATGAACATCACATTAACTGGGCAAGCTAGAAATTCACGTCAGAACAGCTCTGGATGGAAATCCAGCTTGCGTGTGTGTGTTTCGATTAGCCTGGCTTCGAGCTGGTCTACTGTACCTTTCACAATCTGTATAGGCGGCGCAGCAGATAGCATTGATGCCTCCTTCGATTCTGAGTAAGGAACTTTACTGTTTCTGTGCCTGCTATCCCTTCCTTAGGTGTTATTGAGTGTGTGCATCTCTATTATACAAGTTTTGCGCACCTTGATATCTCCTTTTATATTTTCCTTTACAATAAGCGAATGTTGTGTGTTTTTAAAAAGACGTGGTCAATTACAGTACGTGATTGACAACATTGGACGATCAACCAAATCCAAGAAAAGCCAGACCGAATGGCTGGCTGGAATCACTGAATATATTGGCTTCTGACAAAAATCCTGGAACTGATAATGTCGCTGGACCTTAATCACATGTCCTTCCTTTTCATATGCTTAGGTAACTGATCTACAGACTGAGTGAAATGTAACTAGCCATTAAATATTGGTAAAGTCCATATTTGTGATACTAATTTATCAAAACAAATTGTACATGCACATGAAATGCCTTCAAGTCCTCCAGTGTGCAAGACTTTGTCCTGTACTACTCCTACTCCTCCTTTGCCTAGCCATACAGGTGGGGAAAAAAATCTCATCGAGTAAGATCTGGACATCTTGGAGGCTATGCATGAGGTCCTCGCCGTCCCCTGAAGGACACACCAGAGGACTTGGATCCACGGATTCAGGTGGTTCTCAAACAACTTTCTTCAGAAGATGTACATTCCATCCCTGGCAGTTTGAGGATCTGGTTGACACTGGCAGTGCCTGAGTTGAAATTGAAAGGTTTGCCTTCATTTTCTTGTGTAATACTTTTTTTTTTTTTTTTTTACGAAAAACTTTGAGGTGCACAGGACAAAGCCTCTCATACTGGATGACTTGGAAGCAGTACATGTACAAATTGTTTCAATAAATTTGTATCAGAAATATGACTAATTTTTTCACCCAGCCTGTAGTTCAAATTGTGCATTCTGAACACTAGTTCATGTCCTTGGTCCCTGTGTGCCACTCGTTTTCATGTTCCCATAAACCAGAATGTCGGTTGCTCCGATTCCGATTCAGTGTTGTGGTTTGTAACCTTTCGTTCACCTTTTGAAGTATACTCCGCCTGCTAACCGAGCCTTCTCGTTTGAATATTGTTGAGATTTTCCACAACAGCCTTACCAGGGTGGAGGCCATCTGGAAGAAGCCACCCCCTCTCTCTTTTATATCCCAGCACTTGAACTTACAGTGAACTCCACTACCACAAAATCAGGTCAGAAAGTTCATCAGCAGGTGGGAGGGTACTTTGACTCAGAAGCTACAGGAGCTACCCTGTTGCCTTGGCATGTGGTGAGAATGACTTAAGCTTGCAAATCAGCTTGCCACGTGAGATATCCGTGTCGTGTCGAAGATGAGGTCTGATACGTGAAGCAATATAGGAGGTCCTTCCAGGCTTCTCAGAGGTGCAGGTATGTCAGAAAATTGGATAATTTGAAAGCAACTTGACCTGAAGTACCCTCTTGGCACTGGTGTGAAGTCAGAACACTCAGGCTATATTCAGTCAGAGTTTTTTTTGTGATCATTGGAAAACTCCCCTCAAAAAATTTCCCTCCAAAGTCAAGGTCTTGGATGGACGAAGAGTTGGCACCCTCAGCCAAATCGTCCTTGGGCCCTCAGTCTAAATAGTGCTGTGATGGTGAACGTTTCTAAATTTGAACGCTTACATTAAACACTTGCATTGAAATTGTTCTGCAAATCAGCTGGATCATGTGCACTGATTCAGAGAGGCGTCTGATCTCTGAAATTCTGACCCTTCTCCAGAGATTGCTAAGTATCAGTAAGGTTCTAATTACCCTGATGGTGCATGTTACAGCCCATTCAGTGTGCTCTATGGAACAATTGATGGCAGATCAATAGAATTGTATAGGTTTATTACTGCCGCTATACGTGACCATTTGTTAAGAGTGCTGCAATCGGCAGATTCATTTTTATTGTCACTGTGCAAAGAACACGTACAGAGCCAATGAAATGCAGGTAGCATCTAACCAGAAGTGCATAAGTGACCTATTTACAGTAAATAACAATGTTACATTATAATGAACAAAAGGTGGAGTAGGTAATAAGACATGATGTGTATGTACTATATATGTATATACAGAGGGAACCAAAAAAATTATACACGTTTCAGGAAAATAATTTTTTTAATCAATATTTTAACACTCAATTTCTTGCAATATATATCCATATACCCATACATACATACATGCGTGCGCGCACACACACATTATGTGTGTGTGTGTGTACTTATACTGTATGCTTGTGTATCCAGAATAAATATGACTGGAATATACAGTACAGTGCAGTAGTGCTAGAGACCCTTAAAGATCATCGTTATGAGTGTATCTCATTTTGTTCCTATGCCAACGGATTAAAGACCGAGAACATCATAGGTATTAGAGACAGTTTCCATTTCCTTTTTAAGAAAAAACAGATTTACTGTAACAGGAGCATGCAGGTTTGATCAATATATAGGATTTCATGAAGGTTATGTGACCTTTTGTGTGATTTTGTATAAGGGCAGGAGCGTACACAGTGTGATTCACATCACTTGAACGCCATCAGACTACATAAAGACCAGCACAGATAACTTGACAGGGGCAAAAAGGCAGGCACAAAATGTGCACTTTACTGCTTGTTTACTGAAAGACACTAACAGTAGAGTTGCATAATGATTTTTTTTTGTAATGTAACAAATCTACGGTATCCCACTATGTGTATTTCCTTAATGGGACCCTGACCACCGTAAAAGCAGTTAATGAAAAAAAGGAAGCAATAATTCTGTGTGCATTAATATTACACTCAGTATAATAAGATTAAAACAATTTGTATTCTTTTTATATAAGCAAGTATTAAATTTTTTGTTATATAATAACGAATGCGAATATAATAAATGTATATGTATATACATACATGTGTGACCACCAGTGCAAAATACAATGTGCGTTCAAGTCAGACCGGGTCTTGTGATGACATTTCTCCTGAATGAAGGTGCATTTGAATGGTGCAAACATTTGAAACAAGGCCGCACATCCATGAATGGCGCTTCCGGCCGAAGTACCTCGGGGTCCACTGCAGTTATTCCCGTGAAAAATTTAGTGAGCGGCACATGTGATTCTTGAGAATTGATGGATAATCTGTCAACAACTTGTGGAAGAGACGCGTCTGTCTGTGGGACCTGGACACACCGTCATGCAACAAAACCTCTTCCATATTACAGAAACTCGGCTGGGATTTATTGCCACATCCCCTACTCTCACTCCAAGCCACGTCCACATGTTTGGTGCATTAGAGGAGTTCCTGGGAGGCCAGCATTTCAAACACGAAGCAGGCAGTCTGATCATGGCTCCAGCATACTGAGAAAACTTTCTACCTTGAAGGTTTCCAAGCACTAGTGCAGATTATATAGAGAAATAAAGGGAGTTTTTTTTGCTCAGAACTGTTATTCCGCACCATCCAAAGTCATGCTCTGATTTGAATGGCCCTCGCATATTCATGGATGAAGGTTCATTGAATGTCCACACGATGGCGCACTCGGTACAGATTTGGCAGGGACAGGACAAGATTAAATCCAGTCTTTAATTACGCTTTAAAACAAGACAAGAATAGATTCATGACAGATTTATTCATTTAACTTTTAAGGAATGATAAAAGAATAACCATTGTTACAATTATCATTGTTATGATAATCCTGCTAATTAAACAGCATGTAAGAGTTTGTTTTTTTAAACGAACTATTTCTGCACTTGTACATACTATAATTATGACTTTATGGATTATTATAAATCAGTTTATTTGCTGATGAAGAAATTATAACAGTATTATTATTATTATTATTATTATTATTATTATTATTATTATATTAATATAGTATAATAAATATATTGAATAAATATAAAGTAAATATTATAATATTCTGATTCAGAATACTGGAAGTGTTTGCATTAGCAACAAATATTAATTGTAATTAATGATCACAAATTAGCTATAACCTATTCAATGGAATGAGAACTACCAGAATGATGCTTTACATGTAATTTGGCCTACATACTGTTGGTGTCACGTTCTCAGGGAAAAAATAACAAATATCAGACTGTTGTTGTTGTTGATCTTACAGTAAAATATATGACATCTGGCATTCTTCTTCTTGCTTTTGCTTCGTACTGCTATAAGTTTTATAATTGCTATTTTCTTTTTTTATTGTAAATCTTATTATTGTTGTTCCTGTTTTTATTGTTATTATTAATGTTTTTCTCATTGCTCTTCTTATTGTAATTGTTGTTCTTTGTATTATTGTTGGTGTTCTTGCTATTATTTTGGTTGTAATTGTTGTTTATTTTTTTGTTCTTTTTATTATTGTTTTCCATGTTATTGTTGTTATTAATGTTGTCTTCTTCTTGTTGTTATTGTTGTTCATCATATTTTTTTGTAGTTCCTGTTACTGTTATTTTTCTTTTCTCTTGTTATTATTAATCCTCTTGTTAGTCTTGTTATGATTAATGTTGTTCTTCTTTGTTGTAGTTCTTTGTTCTTGCTATTTTTCCCTTTTCCTCCTTCTTCTAATTGTTCATGTTTTGTTGTTGTTATTGTTATTAATATTTATTCATATAATTGTTATTATTAATTATTAGTTGTTGTCATTGTTGTTCTTCATATTGCTGTAGTTCGTTTTCTTTTTTTTATTAACTTATTGTGTTCTTTTTCTTTGCGTTGTTGTTGTTGATGATGTTATTTTACTAATTGTTATTATTAATCTTCTTTTATTGTTGTTGTTTTCCATCTTATTTTCATTATTAACGATGTTATTGTTGTAGTTCTTATTGTTTTTAGGGCCCAAGCACTATGACATCAGCCCTAGGTCGTCATAGTGTGTGAAGGGCCCTCTTGGTTTTATTGGCCCTCTTGGTTTTATGAAAAGAATGCTGAACATAACATTAATAATATTATTATTAATGTTATGTTCAGCATTCTTTTCATTATTGTTTCATTATCTTATTGTTATAATTAATACTGTTCTTCTATGTTGTAGTTCTTGTGTGTAGTTCTTCAGCTTGTTGTTATTGTTCGTACAGTGTGAGTTTATCCTGCAGTATTTAGTATAGCAGGCTGGGTGTTAAACTCCCTCGCACCAAACACTGAGCGCTTTTCTTCCGAGTGATGGCAGTGTGTGTTGGAACGCCGCACGCGCTCTCTCTCTCTCTCTCTCTCTCTCTCTCTCTCACACACACACACACACACTACAACCTCTACCTGAGTGTTCCAGACTTTCCCCCAGCCTGAACAGAGTGTCTCGGGTTCTAAAGCGTCACTCTGAAGTGCGGTCTGTGCTTGTGTAGCGCGCGCGCGCACGGAGCGGGAACGTTACGCGCATCCATTCGGCGCATCCGCGGCGCGCGTGAGCAGCAACTTGGAGCAACGCAGATGTTGAGCCGGAGAGAATCAGAAATCCCCACAGGGCAGCGTGATCCTGGCCGAACCGGGCGATGCTGATGGCACGGCGGATTCCTGGCCAGGCTTTGCTCGAGCTGATGGATTAAACAAATACCAGAGCTGAGGAGAGAGAGAGAGAGAGAGAGAGAGAGCGCACACGGAACAGGTACAAACTCATTCTAAACACACACACACACACACTACACCAAACACCAGAGTGCATTAAAGCAGCAGGTTTGCACGGGGATGGACTCGTGGAGACTTTTCTTCCCCACTGGGCCACTTTGGGATACCATTATCTCTACCAATTTCCAGTAAAAAAAAAAAA
>JAAGKR010015196.1:0-10195 GCA_011419295.1 Clarias macrocephalus
TATATATATATATATATATATATATAAGTGTGTTTTTTTTTTTTTAAAGATCGATGTGTGTGTGTTTTTGGAGACATTTTTGTCTGGTGTGTTCAGAGAAGGCCAAATTGCTGTATGATATGTTAGGTGGTGAGCATTCCATAGTATGCCACGGTTTGTTTGTGGAATTGGGTGGGTTACTCGTGCCATCTTGTCAAGCAGATAGAATCATAGGGTCTGAGCTATCTCATCCACCAACAACCCCCTTCCCCAGTGTCTCACAAACAGCTGGACTTATAAGAGGTATTCTCAAAGAGCTAGGGACAAAAACTTCACTCCTCCTCCCACAAAGAACCTAGGGTTGCATCATCAATTTGCTCCCTGCAGCCAGTTTGGCTACCATCTACCCACGTTCCCAGAGCAAGCCCCAAAGACCCACCTAGAACAGCCTCCTCAAGAACTACCTAAGTCTCCTCAAGTTCCCCAAGAATCTGCTGCTAAAGGTTGATGTCAAGAATATACATCAGTACGTCGGGCCATCGAGCAATTTCGGTTTAGTAATGCCAGTAACTCCCCAGTTAATGAAGATAAACACCTCATGCCAGTCCTGTGCAGCACTCTGGCAGGTCTATCACCATCAATATCACGGTGAGGACCCCGCATACATGGCAGTGGAGGAACGCTTATGCGTCCAAGGCAGGCACACACTATTCCCCGGTCTGCTTGTCCACCAAGGAGCCCTCTGAAGATGAAGGCTAAGAAGTTGGCCATGCGGCTTCTTAAAATAAAAAGGATAAATATAATTACAAGCAATACAACCACGGGGGGCGCAATCCAGTGTCTTCTTGTGCCAGTCCCAAGTCTGGATAAATGCAGAGGGTTGTGTCAAGAAGGGCATCCTACATAAAACATTTGCCAAATCAATAATGCGAATCACAAATATCATTTCCATACCGGATCGGTCGCAGCCCCAGTTAACAACGACCGCTACCAGTTCTGTTGACCTACAGGCTGCTTAAATTAAGCTACTGTTGGTCGAAAAAGGAGAGGAGGAAGGCGTGTTCCAAAGCAGAGAGAGAAAAGGAAAGGCATGGGTTTAGGAGTGATAGTAGGAACGTTGAATGTTTGGACTATGACAGGGAAGGCAAGAGAGTTGGTTGACATGATGCAGAAAAGGAAGGTGGACATTCTAGAAATTTTTTTACCATTGATCTGTACAGGTTGGTGAATCAGAGCTATAGAGATGGGAAGGATGTGCAGCATGTTAGGGTGATTAAAGATAAAGATGGAAATGTACTGACAGATGCCAGGAGGGTGAGTTTCTAACTAGTTTGTTTAACAAGATCTTGGAGAGTGAGAGGATTCCAGAGGAATGGAAGAGAAGTGTATTGGTGCTGATTTTTAAGAACAAGGGAGATGTGCAGAGCTGTGGCAATTACAGAGGCATAAAGCTGATGAGCCATACAATGAACTTTTTTTTTTAGAAAGAATAGTGGAAGCTAGGTTAAGGGCAGAGGTGAGCATTTGTGAACAGCAATATGGTTTCATACCTAGAAAGAGTACAACAGATGCAGTAATTGATTTGAGGATTTGGGATCCTCGTGGCATTTTGTCGAGCAGATAGAGTCATAGCATATAAGCTATCTAAAACATCCACAACCCCCTTCCTTAGTCTTTCACAAACAGGTGGACTTAAAGGAGGTATTCTCAAAGAGGAAGGGCCAACAACTTGGACACCCCCACAAAGAACCTAGGATCTCCTCCCTGCAGCCAAGTTGGCTAGCCATGCTTCCAGAGGAAGCCCCCAAGACAAAGAGCCTCACCCAGAACAGTGGATCTAGGAGTTCCCCCAAAATAAAATCTGCTTAAAGTTGAAGGAAAGAAGATACACCGGTAAATGGGGCCATTGAAGATACAACAATGATTTAATTTCATTCACTGCATACAGCTGATCACTGCTTGCCAGTCAATGAAGATAAACACCTCCTCAAGCTCGCTTAAGCCAGTCTTGTGTGGTACTCTGGCAGGTCCATCGACAGCAACATCACAATGGGGACCCCGCATACACAGTCAGGCGAGGAACATTAATGGGTCCCGGACAGGCACATACTATTCCCTGGTCTGGCTGTCCACCAAGGACCTCTTTGAATAGGAAAGCCAAGAAGTTGGCCTTGCAAAAAAAAAGAAGAAATATAGTTACAAGCAACGATGAGTGGGCCCAAGCACCAGTGCCATCGCCACTTGTTCGAACCTTACAACCTGTTTGCCTTTTCAGCATGCTAAGACCTCTTAAACAAATATGACATAAGTTTAAGGCATCGCTATTCCTGGACATCTCTTTCTGGTGCACCATTGGTGTGTGTGTGTGTGTGTGTGTGTGTGTGTGTGTGTGTGTGTGTGTGTGTGTGTGTGTGTGTGTGTGTGTGTGTGTGTTTGCGGAATAAGTAATGTTTGTCCATTGAGTTGGTTTTGCAAATAACTGACATTATGTTGATTTAGGCCAATGACAAGTGAAAAGAGTCCAGTTCGATGAGATCTAGAAGACACCAATGTTTAAACATATATCAAAAAAAAAAAAAAAAAAATTATAATCCTTATAGAACAAGACAGCCCTTGCATTAATGAACTCAGCAAAGCGGTTGCCATGTTCTTAGTGCTGTAGGTATTCAGGAAAGGGGTTTTCTCACACAACCAAAGCCTCAACATTGTAAACATACAAATGAGTTTTATAGACATTTGTCTTGATTGAAGTTTGAAAAAGAATAACAAAAAAATAGTTTTTCAACATGAATGCAAGAATGTATGAATGTTTTGGAAATTATCATTCCTTTGATTTTTTTGCTGCTGGGATAAAGCGTTTGCCGTGTTCTTAGCACGGTATGAGCTCAGGAAAGCGGTTTTCTTGTTGAACACGATATTGATGTAGGAACTGCCTTTCCTATTAAGCAAAATTCTTATAGGGTTAATCCTGTAAATCAGGAAGTAAACTATCTACTTGCTCACAATTTGGCTGAACATAGTTTTAGTTCATGGAGTATCCTTGTTTGTTGGTAAACATACCCGATGGTTCATATGGATTTTGCAATGATTATCGAAAACTCAATTCTTTGACAAAACCGGATTGCTTTCCTAAAGTCGATCTTTTAAAGGGATATTGGCAGGTGCCTCTAACTGCTCGAGCAAAAGAGTTATCTGCCTTTGTTACAGTTGACACTTTCTTACAATACACCGTGATGCCTTTTGGGGTTCGTAATGCCCCTGCTACGTTCCAACGTCTGGTAAATCATATATTGTCAGGAATGCATAGATGTGAGGCATATTTTGATGATATTGTTTTATATAGTTCCTCTTGGGCTGAACATCTTAATCAAATACAAGATCTATTTTTCTGTTTTTTATTTTTCCATCAACCTCGCTAAATCTGAATTCGGAAAGGCGCCAGTCACTTACTTGGGTAAGGTAGTAGGAAATGGGTATGTAAAAAAAAAGTTGAAGCCATCTGCATTTTCCCTACCCCTACTCATCGACGCGAATTGCGTAGATTTTTAGGAATTATAGGGTATTATCAATGTTTTTGTCAGAATTTTGTTAGTGTTGTTTCCCCTCTCACTGACCCTTTAAGTCCAAAAATTGAGTTTTGCTGGTCTGAGGTTTGTCAACAAGCTTTCGAGAATTGTAAAGCTTTGTTAGCTAGTGCACCGATTTTAATTGCTCCAAACCTTGAGAAACCTTTTAAACTTGCAATTGATGCTAGTAGTTGTGGAGTAGGTGCTGTTTTATTACAAGAAGATTCGAACCAAGTTGAACATCCTGTTATCCAGTTATTTCTCAAAGAAGTTTAATCGGTATCAGCAGGTTTATTCTACTGTTGAAAAAGAAGCTCTTGCTTCTTGTTGCCAGTACAACATTTTGAGGTATATTTAGGATCGATCGCTGCTCCAATTGTCGCCTATACCGACCATAACCCTTTGGTTTTTCTTAATCAGATGAGAAATCGGAATCAGCAACTTATGCGATGGAGTTTAATTTAACAGTCTCTGCTTTTGGACATTAAACACGTACGAGGAAAAGATAACATAATTGCAGACACACTTTCCAGAATGTTGTCCTATGATGTCTGTGTACATGTTCTCCTCTTCTTCTTTTGCATTTCTAGGGCCCAGGAGTGTTGACAGATGGGAGATGTGGGAGATGTTTTATAGACATTTTATCTATATATATTTTTTACTTGTGTCTAATGTTTCTCATGTTTTTCTTCTCTTTGATTCTTTGCAGAATTTTTTTGAAGAGGGTGATGTTATATCCCTGTGTTTTTTTCTGCCTCATGGTGGCAGTACAACATCTAGGTGTGATGTCACTACCAATTAAAGATGCTTTGGGTGGAGAGTATAAAGACGAAACTAATCATGTTTTTTTTGGTCTCGGTTTTCGTGCTCAAAATGTGAAAAAGAATAAGAAAAAAGTTGTTTTTCTACGTGTATGCATGAATGTGTTATAAATGAACATTCCTTTGAATTTTAGCCTGCTGACGCTGAAATAAAGCGTCTACCGTGTTCCTAATGTTGGGAATAATGCATCATACGCCCATAATTTCTTCAAGTAGAATGTTCTAAAAGACAATTTTCAATGAATTAGCATTATGCATATGGTTGTTTAACTTTATTAACGTTATTAGCATCATTACTATAGCCCATACTTAACTGAGTTATTTATGTGAAACATGCTGGTGCACCATTATTAACTGCTACATAAACATATGTATTTGTCTGACATTTTAAATGTTTAATATAATTATTTTTAAATTACATGAGCGTGACAGAGCAAGATGACATCCTGGAGTTAATAATGAAAATATGTTTTTTTTTTTTCTTCTTCAGTACAGACAATTCAGTAACTTCCAGTGGCACAATGTGTTAAATGCCTGAAAGGTCTAACAATTAAAGCATAGTTAATGGCTGACTTTATGTATTTTACTTCTAGTCACTTCCAGTCCACTCGCTCTGGTGGGATTATACAGCATTGCAACTATCTTATTAGAGCACAAGAGGGCGTTGATGAGGCAGGGCTTCGTTGACTGCATCATTGCAGGGTATCAGAGTCCACACACATGGGTCGGGGAGGGATCCATCATGGATAGGAGAAGGTCACGACTGTTTGAAATGGCTATACTGTACATTTTCTAATCTATGAAGGAGAATACGATCAATGGTGTCTAAAGCTTAGGTCAAGTAACACAAGCGAAGAGACGCAACCCTGATCAGAGGCCAGTAGGAGGTAATTTACTACTTTAAGAAGTGCTTTCCCTGTGCTGTAATGAGGCCTAAATACTGACTGGTACATTTCGTATATGCTGCTACCTTTTCTAGGATATTAGAAATAAAGAAAACGTTTGATATTGGCCTGTAGTTGGACAGCTGACAGGAGTTTTTAATTATTGGTTGAATAACAGCTAATTTGAAAGATTTTGGAACATACCCACTACGGAGTGAAGAGTTAACTATATTTAACGGGGGTTCCCTTATTGCTGGTACTATTTGTTTGAGAAAAAGTATCGTTATATGATCTATAACACAGGTCAATGATTTTGCAGAAAAGATGAGTGAAATTTATTCTTTCTCTTCAAGGGGAGTTCAAGGTTCTGATCTGCATCAATGTTTATGCTTTTTGCTTTGTCTACAGAAATGACCAGGTTTGAGAGGAAATCTGCAAATTTGCAAAGAAATTCATAGTATGGCCCTGGCCATGTATATGACCATATACTGTAGATCTGATAGATCTAAATGTTTGTTTGGCTCGGGGAACAGACACAGTCTCAATCTGGTGAAACCTGAGTGATGACTCTATGCAGCTGTCTATGCAGCTGTTTGTTGCTGTTTATCTGCAGACTGTTTATCTGTTCTCTGGACCAGAACCAGAGCTATTCACTGTACAATAATGAGATTTTAAAGAAATTGGTTAAAAGCCATCTCTGTTTGTATCTGTTTTTGTTATTATTTTTAATTATTAAAAGGCTACATTTAAATAAATCAAAATTTAAATAGACAAACTTTAAAGGAAAATAGACTTTCAGAATAAAACATCAGAATAACTCAAACAATAAATGGTCTTACATTTGTGTAATGTTTCACAGGATATTTTTCAGAAATTTTGTTGTACTAAATAATATTTATGCAGTAAAATCAGGGTCTCTTAATTCGCTATTCATTCTAGGTTGTTGCTGTTAGTGTTACTGCTTTACAATGTCAGACAACATTCAAATGCAAATAATGGTGATCCCCCTTCTCCAGGTGTTAACCTGGGACGAGGATCCCTTTTTAAAATTTCTGGGGTCCGAGACCTTTCCGAAGACCTGCAGTGCTTCAGGCTTCTTTTTAAGTTTGTGTAAATTTCAAATCTCTGTTTCACTGAATAATCGATGACTCTTCATGAATATGTAAGATCTAGTCAGACCTTAACCAGGTGACACCACGTTTTCCCCAGGACTGCTATTGATGTTGATTTATTGACTGCTATATAGCTGTTCACATTCAGATTCCTCACGCATCTGCGCGCGCCCCCATGTCGCAAAAGGCAGCGCTTAGTACACGAGTATATAATTGTGTTATTTTTCATACAATTAAAGGCAGCGCCTATATATACCAAGACTGGTCCCACAGTTTATCTGCCCCGCAAAAACCACCACCCCCTGTGAATGAAACACGGCTGCGCACATCGCTCCAGTGACAACCCTGCCTCAATCACACACACTCATATCACAAAGAGTGGCACAAAACAGACCAAATGCATAATCAACAAAAGTAGCCCAGAAAAAAAACATTGATTTTTTTCTATGGGCAGCAATGTGCATTTACTTACATCCTAACAGAGTCGTTTACATAAATCAATAATCAATGGCTCATGATAGCATTTATTTATTTATTCATACAGATGTACCTCTTGTACATGGAACTTTACAGGGTTGTCACTAAACTATTTACCTTGACAAAGAGCAGTTAAGATAAGAACAGTGGCAGCTGGCACACATAAAAATAGATGCAGAATTATTTTAAATATGTTTTTCAAAACTTGAGCTATTGTTCTTTACTTACAATATTTGTTCATTTAAAAATGTAATTTAAATGAGATTTTGTGATCCTCCTCTTTAATTTCCTTCGTAATCCAATTACTATCTGCTAAAGACTTGAGTGCTCCCCTTCACGCATAAAGTTTTCCAGTGCGCACCGGCAGAACTACTTCCGATTATGATTATGAATGCATTGGGGAAAAACACTTAGAAGACTGACTCTGACCATTTTACTAATTCATTGATAACTTTGTGATTTCTTTGTTTTCGGCTGTAGTGATGAAGGTAACCATGTCATCTCGTTATCTTCGTAGCAGTGGATGTGCCTATATTTTGTACAAATTACATAATTTGAAATTTGTTTTTCGATAGTAAAAGCAGACATTTCGCTTTCAATAAGGATATATTTTTACGTCTGTCAAGAAAAAAAAGCTAGCTCAGTGGTACAATATTGTTCCTTGTGGAACAAAACATATAATAGTACCCTTAAAGGTCTGAAATTGGTCCTTAAGGTGCAATTTTGTACCCAAAATGAGTTGTCAAAATGAGCTCATTTCAATGTGGATATTATATACGTACAGATCTGGCCATTAAGAATGCGCGCTTTTTCCCGCGAGATCCCGCAAGATCCCGCATTTGGCTCACGACATGCTGCGAAATCCCTTAAGCAACATTCTGGAATTTAAATAAATGTGTTGTGCTTTACTGAACATCCGCCAGATGGCGCATGGAGGGACTTTATCTAAAAGCCAGACCAAGTACAACGAAGAATTGTGTATAATTAGTTATCCTAAAACAATATTGTTTCCAATGCTGAAGCAAACATGAATTTTATTTTGTTTTACAATAATAATATTTTATGATGAATGTGCGTATATCTGCTTCATATAATGTTCATAATGATGAAAAGAGATGCCCTAAACTGTGAGGCGCCGTATAGTGCTTAAATCAAACTTAACTCATGCACACACGTGAAACACTTGCATACACATATATGAAACAGTCACACATCTATATATACTACTAACTGCTCACACAACTACATGTGAAATGCGCACACAGACACCTATGAGACGCGCGCACATATACACAAACTCTCCGCGCACACACACCTATGAGATGCGCGCACATATACAGTAATTATGCGAATGTCATTATTCGTGAATATGTCAACATGTCTTCGTTAAAACGTAAAAATGTGTCGAGCAGCATCAGAAGACATGAAGGAACAAATATAAACATGAAGTGCTTCGGGCTTTTTATAAAAAATAATCATCTGGATTTGTTGCTGTTTATGTCCAGCATTGAATAATTATTTCATCCATTATTTGACCACGGCTGGAAATAATAGCTGGAATGTGATTGTGGATTTATGACTGAAATAAAGCTGTTCATCGGCGTGCGTGAACCCGCGGCTCGTACTTTCACCCAGAAAGTCATCGCCTCTTGCAATAATGCAGATCAAACATACATCACCTGACCATAAATAAAAAGGAATATTTAAGCATATACGCACAATGTATTTCACTTAAATATTACAGATTAAAACAAGGAAAGTAGACGTGCAGTCCAAGACGGAAACGGGTTTCGTTATTTTACAAAATGCGAATATATTCAGTAAATGTATGAATTACATTCAAAGTCTGATTTAATTGATATCATTAAACATTTTATTTGTTTCCATTTATGTTTATGGTTTGCTGGTGAAATACATTTTAGGCAGAGACGTCTGCTCGGTCTTGTTCATTCTTTTTAAACTCCTCAATTCTGCCAATTCCCTCATCAGTGAAACCGGTTTGATAAGTTCACACCTATCATGAATGAAAGGTGAGAAGAGGGATTACAGTAACTGGGGGTCTGCATGTGTTCACCTCCGAGCGCGCAGTCACGCTGTATTCAACAAATAGACTAAAACAAAAACAAAATCATGTTTGCTTCAGCATTGGAGACAATATTGTTTTAGGCTAACTTTATTAAAGATTATACACTTTCGTATTCTTTGTTGTATTTTGACTTTTTGCACACGCGTGTGCATCTTTAAATTTGAACAGAAAATAATAAAGGGCTGATAGGCACGTTATTTTTTTCATGTAACTTAAACGGTTGAATGAAGTTAAATATACAGAATAAATTAATAATTGCGTTTGCTTTACATTTGAGCTTCATTGTATATACTATATGTATATGCATATATGTGTGTCTAATACTGTTTTATTCATATTTCACATTACATGCAGTTTGTAATTTACTTACAATTGTACTTTTAAAATGTTACCTATACGCAGGACTTTAGATGGGTAAACGAAATAGGAGTATGTGAGAGTGTTTGTGATACGCACGGGAAGACCTTTCCGTTTGGAGATGGCGTGAGATTATTAATTAACACGCTGCTGAACTGTTGCTTAGTCTGTTTGGCAACCGCGTGTATGTCCGCGCCAGTGGCTGTTCAGACCTCCGCGCGGTAACAGCCTGTGGATCCGCCCGTTCTGAACAATTTAAGCGCAGCTCTGCCCCTCGCGCCACCCGCGTCGTTACAGATACTTTGTGTAATTCACATCTTTACTGAATATGTTCAGATTTAGTGTAAAATAACGACAACAGTTTCCTTCCTAGACATTTTATATGATCTGAAGCTCAGCACGTCTTCTTTTAATCTGTAATATTTAAGTGAAATATATTTAGCGTATTTGCCTAAATATTCATTTTTAAGGACAGGTGTATTACGAAGTAAAGACCTGTTGTTCAGTTAGTGTTAAATATGCAAAAGTCCTGATTCGTGAATCTGACAAAATGTCTCATGTTCAGCAAATAATCACAACTCCGGCACAAAGGTACGTTACTATGTCCACCATTCAGCTCGCTCAGTGTGTAGAGTGCAGGATGTTTAGACATTCTTCCTCCGTCATTAGTGATAATTTTATTTGTGATAGGTGTGTGTTAGTGAGCACCCTGACGGAGAAGATATTAGCATTAAAGGAGCGCATCCAGACTCTAGAGAGGGTTAGAGAGCGCGAGAGCAGCGTTATTCCCGTAGCGGAAAGTCTGGGTGCCGCAGGCGGAGACAACCAGCCCCCGACTCCGGCAGTAGAGCCCTCACAGCGGGGCGAGTGGGTGACGACTCGGCGGCATACTCGTTCAGCCAAAGCTAACGCT
>JAAGKR010015197.1:0-10190 GCA_011419295.1 Clarias macrocephalus
CCCAGTCACACACACAGTCAGTGTCATTAACCACTGGACAACACCTGGAACACGCCCAGTCACACACACAGTCAGTGTCATTAACCACTGGACAACACCTGGGACACGCCCAGTCACACACACAGTTATTGTCATTAACCACTGGACAACACCTGGGACACGCCCAGTCACACACACAGTTAGTGTCATTAACCACTGGACAACACCTGGGACACGCCCAGTCACAGACACAGTCAGTGTCATTAACCACTGGACAACACCTGGGACACGCCCAGTCACACACACAGTCAGTGTCATTAACCACTGGACAACACCTGGGACACGCCCAGTCACACATACAGTTACACAGCACAGTGCTGTTACTGTCTGTTATCAGCACTCGTGGAATAACGCCTCTCATCCAATCAGATCACTCGCTCAGGACTGACTGTTGTATGATCAGTTATATAATACACCACGATATTCAGCATGCACAATAGTGAATTCATTTTAATAGCATTTTCTATGTATTTTTGTAGATGTGTTTGTGATTTTAGTCTTAACTCGCTTTCCCATTTTCAGAACTTTTAAACCGCTTTGTTGAGTCCTGCGCTCTGATTGGTCAGGTGTTGGTTAAATATCTCTAACAGCAGCTCTAATAGTAGTGCAGGTTTGTCTTAACGCGCTCACTCTGATACGTTATCGTTTCCATAGTAACAGCTCATACGCAAGGTGCACGCTACACGTGAACTAAATGAAAGATGGGTCAGAACATTTATTTATTTTCAGGCATGTCATGTTAAATGAAGAAGGAAAGGGAGGACCATCTTTATCACCTACCCGCAGCTGAGTGCCACACATTCCCCAGGCCACGAACAGCTTGACGTGGGTGACGTTCCCTTCGGTCAGGTTACAGCTGGGCTCACCCAGGTACAGCGAGGACACCGCGACGTGCTTCAGCTCCAGGAAATATCGCAAGATGGAGACGAGCATGAAGCCGGGACCGCACTCCACCGTGATGTACTCCGTCTGAACGATGACAGGTACGGAGGAGGAGGAAGAGGAGGTGGAAGCTGGTGTAGCATTAATGAAACTGTTGGATGGTGTAGAAGAAGAAGTGCTGGATGGTGCGTCTGTTGATCTGGTGGGTTTGGACTCTGCTGGTGATCCGTCTGCACCCTGCGTTACAGGTGTGGAGGCTGTGGGGGAGGAGGAGGATCCGGTCATGTCTGTGGATGTGTTATGAGTGACGGAGCTCGTATTGGGAGTTGTAGAGGTGACGGCTGTAGAGCGACTCGTCATGATCGGAGAAGAAGCTGCGGCTGGGAAATGAAGAAAAATGGAAGTTTAAGTAGAAAATCTACTAGTCTAGACCTCTAGAAACAACAATATACAGGACGTGCATGCAATATTTATTTTATTTCTCTCATCTGCTGATCATATGAATGAAAATAACAGTGTGGTGCAAAAGTCTTGACACCCCACATTCGTCCATATTAAATGATGCGGGTTAAATAAAAGGACAAACGTTTTAAGTGCCTAAAAATTACATTTTTAAAAGAATTTTGTTTGTTTGTGTACCAGCCTCGGCAGTGACCTCATTTCCCCTCTCGTCTGTTCCAACCTCTCAGCATTCAGCATTAGCAGTGAACTAATCACCTCCTGATCATCTCTCATCATCTGCACCTGATTCTCACTGGGTCAGGACTCAAATCTTTTAGTGCTTGAATGATTCATGGAGCTTTGATTTAATATGAATATGATGAAATAGGGGGTCAAGACTTTTGCACAGTACTGTAGGAAACTCTAATGCATAGTGATGAGTAAATTAACACACAATCACAATGTTCTTCTGATCAGGAAAAAGGGACAAGCCACTGGCGTTAGTTTAGCACAGTAATGATCAATGCAGTTAGTTTGTTTACTCACAGGGTGCCATTTCTTATGAATCTACTAACATCTCTGAGATACAGTTGTGATCCAAGTGCACAAATCTACACTCTCCATTTATAAAAAAAAAACATCATAAAGTAGGTATAGGAGACATTTTAACGACAGGAGGAGTTTTTGTTTCCAGATTAGCGACGCTCTCGGCTGTGAGCGGAAATTTGGAAGCTGCAGCCTGGAGATAAATTAGCCGCTGCTGTACCTTGGCAGGTGCGTCCCGGCCTCGTGGGGTTTGCATCAGTGTAACCGTAGCGACACACACAGGTGTACGAACCGAAGGTGTCCACACACTCGGCCCAGGGGGAGCAGTCGGCCTCGCCCAGCGCGCACTCCATCACATCTGGTAATGAGGAGCTGATGTTAACACACACACATCATTGCACAAACAAGCAGACAGTAACTGAGCGGTAAGAGCTCATGAGAAAACATCTCACATCAGAACACGCTTCACATCACACACACTGTGATATTATTATTATTATTATTATTATTATTATTATTATTACTTGTTTTTCTCCAACATCATTCATACACACAAGGAAAAACAACAGTACAAGTGTTCTTCAGTGGTCTCTCTGAGGAACCCGTAGAGGAACCCTACAAAAGACCACTTTTTTTTTCAGGGAGGAGTAGAACGCTTTTTTTTGTATCCAGGAACCCTTTATCCACTAACAAACCACTTCATGATGTTTTTGCTAAACATCGGTAAAGTTTTTCAATATCTAGGCGAGGAACGTTCCTAACAGAAGATCATCTAATAGAAGTTTGCACAACATGAGATACTGGACCATGGTGGTGATATCATGATGGGTTTCTTTTGTTTAATTTTGGTTGGTGTTAATTTAATGTGCTCTCCTGTAACGAGGTTACAGAGCCCACAGAGTCATGATTATAAACAGCAGGGACGGGATACACCAGCATGGAGACCCGATACAATATTATCACGATACCGCGGTGCTGATCCGATTTGTATTGGGATTCTGTATCAGGATTTTAAGGATTTTTAAGTTTTTGTCAGCTTCTAAACAACATCAGAAATAATTCACAGGACGCAGTGCTGCCTGACCATGTGTAAATAGCTTAGAGCACCACCTGTAGGCCCATGAAGGAACTGCAGCATGTTACCACCTTAAACGTAAACATATTAAAAAAAAAACATTTATTTAAAAAATATGAAACATGAAATGCCACACTAAAGTATCACGATACACCACTGTATCGATTTCCAGTAAACAGTGTATGGATTACCTGCATACATGTGTAACCCTAACCCTAAAATAATCCAGACTATCGCTGATCAGCTCCTTTTTTCACCTACGGTCCATTCAGTGTTAATAACTAAGAGTTTTGACACAGATCCCGCCTGGAACCCTTTCTCACAGGGGAACAATGTGTTCTAGAGGTCCCATTAACGATACTCAGGTTTCCACGAGTGTTCAGTGTGTGCTGCTAAAACGTGATACCCGTGATGGTGGTGGCGTTTGGGTCGAGGGTGAACTGCGTGCTGTGCTGCAGGGATTCCACCAGGTTAACGGCGATGCTGTTGATGTCCTGCACGCTGTTAGGAAGGAACACGAGGTCGAACGTGACTACGACGCTGCCTGGAGACAGACGCGTGACTAACACCATCACCTTCCCCGAGAGAACCAAGTCCAGGATCCAGGAAGGAAGAGAACGAAGAGTCTACAGGAGGACAGCAGCAAAAAAAAATTTGAATTTGATATAATATCATAAATAATTCCATGTAATTACGCATATAAAAATGAGATCTTAAGAGGTGTTGTGTTCTCCACTGAGACGCTGATTGGCCTCACAGTATATTAAAACACACCAAATATTGCCTTTAGCTTGTGTTCATTTTTCCCAGCGTGAACGTTCACATGATCCTGCTACTAACATGAATTAGCAAAACCCAGCTTCTGAGACGGCCAGGACGCTTAAAGTTGTAATAGCATTTAGCAAACATAATAACGTTTAGCATGCTAGCAAGACATCAGCACCCAGAACTGAGTAATATCCACAAATTCATTCATTTACTGATTCTTGTGTTTCTGACAGTCTTTACCTCGTTCCTGACTTTTTCACTTAACGTCTTGTACTCTTCGCCGTTCGGGTTCAGCAGAGCCTCTGTGAAGTTTACGTTGGTTATTCGGACAGCAACTTGAAGAATCCGTGCGTCTACAACCAGAAGAAAGCCTTGAATCTATAATAGTCTTCACTCTCAAATCTGATCTCTCTGGTCCTGTAAGGGATTAAGACCAGGACTCTGAGGTTCTCCGCTCCACTTACCTGTCTTTATCTTCAGCTCTGTGGCATTTCCACAAGACCCACACAAACACAGGGCCACCTGAGCGGTGTACAGAACCCCAGGTTGAAGGTTGGTCCACGTCCAATGAGACTGCGGACCTTCCAAGAGGCCGAGCTGAAGAGTCCCATGCAAGAGGACGATGCGTGACGTGAGGTTGAGCTGAGAGGGGACGTCCCACAACAGAGTGAAGGAGGAGCTTGTGACGTTTTCAGCCCAGAGGTTGATGATCTTAGGGATTCCTGCAACACAAACACACATGTTTCAATTTGTTCAATCTGATTGATCATTAAATCAGATGGCGATAAATATGGACAAAAACCAAATGCTCTTCTGTCCCATCAGTATGTCAGGGGGACAATCGAGGAGTATTACAGGTACGTACCAAGTGCCGGAATTAAGCTGGATGTCGAGCTGCACTGAGCTACAGGAGACGGAAAAGTGAAGGACGTGTTGAAGATAGCGTAGGAGGACGCGGTAGGCGGAGTACTGGGCAGAGTACTGGGCGGAGTACTGGGCGGAGTAGTGGGCGGAGTACTGGGCGGAGTAGTGGGCGGAATAGTGGAGCTTATTTGCCGGGAAGGTTTCCTCAACGGCCCGAAGCTGATTACATTCCAATCAGGGGAGCCTGAACTGGAGGACGAGGAGGAAGAGGAAGAGGAAGTATCTATAAGGGAAACATAAACATGTTTAGTGGAGATGTGGAGCTGATGATGTCATCAAATCAAGTGTGTAAGGAAGGTTCCATGTGAAAAAAAGATATGAAGTCATTATCAATATGAATTATTACTTTGTAGTTTTCCATTTGCTGCTCGTTTTGATACATTTTTATGACAGAAAGCAAAAAGATTCCTCTCCTCCAGAACAGGTGTCACAAGTGGGATGTGCTGTGATTTAGGGAAACGGCAAAGCAAACAGGGCGAAGGTCGCTCCAGTGGTCACGGCACTGCACTACTGAGCAGAAGGTCAGTTCACCCTGCTCTGACCTTTGACCCTCAGCTGCTGACTTGCATCCTGTCTCAATATACACCAACTCATGGCAAGATAGAAGTTACAGAGACATAAAGAGTGCAGAGATATGGAGCTCAGCGATGAGACCCATCATCGATCCACCACGGTTTTTCTTTCCTGATTTACACCCCTATTTTAATCGCAGCCAAATCCCACACATCATTAGGGCACACTCCCATCAATGAGGCAACCATCAACCAGGCTATCACGTGCTTCCTCACGGGTCAGATACTTTTCACCCAGCTTGCTCACATGGCGTAGCACACCTGGAGGATATCTGCTCCTTCTGCTTGTGTTCTGCAATGCTCTCTCAGCATCAACTGGGATTCAAACTTTTGACCTCTGGTGAGCTTGTGACCCCAGCGCCACTCGAGTGGCCCAGTGTGTTGAATCATTAGGACAGTTCCAGGACATGATCCTCTAGGAACCTGGGATTTCTTAAAGCCTGAGCAGTGTTTTGTCCTTAGGCAAGACATACGCTGAGCCAGGCCATGAGTGAGGCCAGAGACTAGAACCTACTCTGGGCAAACAGTAAATCTTTCATGTGATAAGCAAGAGTGAATAGGTGGGGTGGAAATCTCAACAAGACTGTGGTGTCTAATGACAGAGCAGAGATTAAAGCTCACTGTGTGAGGTGAGAATCTGCAAAGTCTGAGGAACGTTTCAACCTTCTACGTGCTCCAGGTCTGAGAGGGATAACCTGAGAGCTTGCAAAAGAACGAACAAGAAGAAGTACAGTGCTGAGAAAAAGGGACAAAAGAAGTGCTGAGAAATCTTTGGGTATGAGGAGAGGCAACAAATGATGAGTTCTTTGGATATTTGTGCAACACAAGATTCCGGCGTTGATCCAGGCTGGCAGGAAGACAAGTGGTGATTAAGTGTCCTTCGATAAAACCAAGGGGGAACGAGAAGAAATAAGACATTAACATGGCTGTGCATTTCCATTGTTTCAATGATATCTTCAAGGTGAACTTCTCTAGACTTTCCTGATAGCATGAAGTTACACCCCCAGGTCCGGTTCCTCACATGCTGAAGTTACTGCAGAGACCACACACGGGATCACGACTAGTTGGACAGAGTCCAGGCTGTCCGTAATGGTGAGGTTTGATGGAAAAATGTGCTGCGCTGATGCAAACCTGCTTCAGCCACACACTCACACACACACACACACACACTTTGCCTCCTGAGCTGCAGACTCTAGCAATCAGCCGGATGTCTCCAGAGGGAAGCCATGTTGAACTTTGGGCCGTTGGGTCACTGGGACATCTGAACCTCTGTAGAGGAAGTAATGCGGCAAATAATAATTTCTCTATTTATAGTTAGTTCCACTATTCACCCGAAGGAGCTCCAAGGGGCGGAGCACAGTGTGGGAAATGAAGGATCATGGGAAATGGTTATTATTATCATTATTGTTGTTGTTGTTGTTGTTGTTGTTGTCATGGTGTTACTCACTCATGCACTGTGTTCCTGGCCTGCTGGGCTGAAGATCGGCAGATCCCAAAGCACACGTACAGTTATAGGAGCCCAGAGTGTTACTGCAGTGGGCCAGAGCAGAGCACTCTCTCAGCACGGGCGTGGCACACTCATCCACATCTACACACACACACACACACACACACACACACACACACACACACACACACAGGAAACACATTCACAGACACAAATGACGTTAGAGACAGAAGGAAGTAGTCCCATCTGACTCACAAGGAATAAAAGGGAGGCTGAATCATAATGTTCCTGCAAAAAGTGATTCACACACACACACACACACAGACACAGAGACACGTACCCATGACGTCCACAGCCATCACCTCCTCTATGTTCTCCAGCAGGAGCAGGAGTGTGTCAGAGATGTTGGTCATGGAGAGGAGCTGAGAAGATCCTAGGAGCAGACTCGAGGATGTACTGAGCCATCCTGAAGACCACGAGTGTGTGTGATACACTGAGACCTGGGGAGAGCTTAGAGCGCCTGTCACCTGCACACACACACACACACACACACACACACACGCTCAGCGTTAAAGTCTGTGAACATATTCCCGTATTGCTGAAGCCTGACTGTTTCTACTGTATGAATAAATCTGAGAAGATGTGTGTGTTGTTTCGAACACTGAATAATCCCATGCGGTATCTGATACGGACCGCGGCGTGCAGCAGGCGTGTGTGGTTGAAGATTCCGCTGCTGGTGTTCACCAAGCTGTACGCCGCTTTCACCGCCACCGTCACGTTCAGCCACGAGCTCAGGTTCACTGAAAGCGACAGGAAGTAAAAACCTCAGGAGAACGCACCGGAGGAGTGTGTGTGACGATACACACTTTTTATATCGCCGTAAATCTCTTAACATTTTATCTTGGTTCATTATAATGATATCAGGAATCCCTCTGAGATTTAAAGGTCCAGTCCTCACGCACAGAGAGCGAGACAGTCAAACGGTCTCCCCCGGCAGGGGCAGCAGGTCTCTCACCGTGACTCTGAGGCTCCACACACGTCTGCGTCTGGTTTTCTGCTTGACAGCATTTCTGCCAGCCGGGACAGTCTGTGTCCCAGAGACACCGTGAGCTCGGGCCGGGGACAGCATGTCCGGGACACGCTCCAGGTTTGGCCGTGAACTCTGAGCTCCTGTCAAGTCCTGAAACGAAAGGGTTCAACTGTTCAGGGAGGAAAACTACATAAGCCACGCCCACAGAATACACACAGTGTTCCAATAATGAATCCTTTCAATTGTCTTTAATAATCGGTCTGTTTAGAAGTTTCTTATTTTCAAGTCATTTATATGAAAAAGTTTCACAAAAATGTGTGTGTGTGTGTGTGTATGTTTGTGTGTGTGTGTGTGTGTGTGTGTGTATGTTTTTAAGTTCCAGTCATCTGTAGTGTTCCTCACCCTGCTATAACCGCTAATCAAAATATGTCACAAAAACTTCTTTCTCATTATTTATTACTCTAAAATAATTTCTAGAAATCCAGGAATGTGAGTCAACGCTGCGGTCGGTGGGCGGAGCCTAAGGAGGAGAAAACTTCCCTGTAAACAGGGCTACCCCTCCCCCCTCTACAGCTCCCCCTAGTGGTGAGTATTACATGTGTCGGTGCCCCTCACTCACCCGCAGCGCAGTAGCTGCCCAGTTGCTCGTATCCGTCGCAGCACTTCCTCACCCGTCTCTCCGAGGTCACGACCTGAGTCTGGTAGACGGTTCTGTAGCGCGTGACGTTACAGGTTTTCCATGGCAGCCACCCGCCGCACGGCGTCGTCTCAGCGTACGCACTCTGGTAGAAGATCACGGTGGTCATGGGAACGGTCTCAACCCCAGGACACACATGGTACCCTGATGGTGAGAGGGCGTATCCTGGAACAGACCAACAACAATTAGTGTGAGGTGTGACATCACGCAATCTCGCTCAGTTATGGAGTATTAATATCAATCCTGATTAATCCCGATCGCCTTTCGGTGAGCTTAGCTAATCCTGGATCAATCACTCAGGTGCATCAGCACTCAGTCAGGGCACTCAGCAGTGGACAGTCGCAGTAGAGACGTTAAATCAGCGCGGACGCCGGCGCCGTGTCTTCATGATGTGTGTGGATGAGCATCAGAGGATCAACAGGAGGTCAAATGCCAAGAAAAAAGGTTGTGTTCTTGCAGGTGTAGCTGATTTCTTTCTAACTTGGACACTGTGTCCATCTCAACGGGAACCAAAGACAAGCGCGAGAGTTCCAGAAGACGACCCTCGGAGCGAGAGCGAGAGCGGTGCGAGAGTGGTGCGGTGCGAGAGCGGAGCGAGTGCGAGTGCGGAGCGAGAGTGGTGCGGTGCGAGAGCGGAGCGAGTGCGAGTGCGGTGCGAGTGCGGTGCGAGAGCGGTGCGGCTCCTCTCACACAGATCGTTCAGGTAAAGTTTATTTCATATTGCGTCACAGGATGCCGTGTCAGCGTGTCTCACCTTCGAGCGGCGTGTCGTGTCCTCTGGTGCAGGTGTAAAGCAGCGTCACTGTCCAGGCGCAGAACGTCCACAGCATTTTGGACCCCAGAATAGATTCCGTGTCTCAGAACCAGAACCATACTACACCATGACGAGCTGCGGCTTCCCCACCGCGCAGAGACGAGTGCAGGGCGTTTTTCACCAGCCTCAGTTCTGTCTCACCTGGTCCACCTGCCTCCTCCTCCCTCCTCCCCCTCCACTCTCTCACACACACACACACTTCTCATGCTCAAAAACATGCATAGTCCCCAAGGCTTCTACCTGCAGGGAGATTATAAATACAGAAACCCAGCGTTTAAGTATTAACACACACACACACACACACACACACACCCAAGGCAGACACCCTTGTCATCATCACCCTCGTTACAGCATCCTCTATGTCACCTGCATTACTGAGAATTATATTCATAGTATTAATAATCATCTATACCGCATGCTAGGTCATAGTTAGACAGCGCTAGCTACACCCGCTGGACCTGTCGCCATGGTTACAAAAAAGAAAAGTGTCAGGTGTAAAAGCAGTGCGAGAGGAACCCTCGCCGGGAGCCGAACCCTCGCCGGGAGCCGAACCCTCGCCGGGAGCCGAACCCTCGCCGGGTACGAGTCTCCAACTCTCAGTTCAGGAACCACTGCACTCTTTTATTCATTCAAATAAAACACGTCACACTTTATATTCATTTACAGTTACAGTGTGTGTGTGTTACAGTGTGTGTGTTACAGTGTGTGTGTTACAGTGTGTGTGTGTTAGTGGTGTGACCTTCTCTAAACACTGTCTCTTTTTTTCTTCCTCTAAAAGTTCATAAGACACACACACACACACACACACACACACACACATGAACTCTCTCTCTCACACACACACACACACACACACACACACACACACACACACACACACACAAGAACTCTCTCTCTCTCACACACACACACACACACACACACACACACACACACACACACATGAACTCTCTCA
>JAAGKR010015200.1:0-10184 GCA_011419295.1 Clarias macrocephalus
AGAGAGAGAGAGAGAGAGAGACAGACACAGAGAGAGAGAGACAGAGAGAGAGACAGAGAGAGACAGAGACAGAGAGAGAGAGACAGAGAGAGACAGAGAGACAGAGAGAGAGAGAGACAGAGAGAGAGAGAGACAGAGACAGAGAGAGAGACAGAGAGAGAGAGAGAGAGACAGAGAGAGACAGAGAGAGAGAGAGAGACAGAGAGAGAGAGAGACAGACACAGAGAGAGAGACAGAGACACAGAGACAGAGAGAGACAGAGAGAGAGAGAGAGAGAGACAGAGAGAGAGACAGAGACAGAGAGAGAGACAGAGAGACAGAGAGAGAGAGAGAGACAGAGAGAGAGAGACAGAGAGAGAGAGACAGAGAGAGAGAGAGAGACAGAGGGAGACAGAGAGAGAAAAGATTTGGTTTATACAGTAGATGCTACAACATAAAAGGAAACAGAAACCAACTTGTTTTTCAAACATTCTGTAACATAACATATTAATATTTATTGCTGTGCCAATATCTTGACCTCCCCAACCCCCTAATCCATAGTAAATTAAATAAAATAATGTAGATTAAATGAAAGAAATTGAAACAAACATTTTACTGCAACAGGCTGCAAAGTGCCTAAAGATAAAGTGTTTTTATTTTTCCGATCATCCTCAGCTGCGACCTCGTTTCCCCTCTCGTCTGTTCCAACACTCAGCATTCAGCATCAGCAGTGAACTAATCACCTCCTGATCATCTCTCATCATCTCCTTCAGTTAGATGTTCTTATGCTTGAATGATTCATTGGTCACTGTGGAGCTTAACAAACAAACAAACAAACAAACAAACAAACAAACAAACAAACAACACACATGCCTCTGAAACTGCTCAGGTACGGGGACCGGACTGAAAATCAGAGCGAAGAACTTGAGGAGATTCTATTCTTTTGCACAGGACTGTAAAGGTCAATAAACGTCTTGGATCATTTCAGTAAACGTCTTTATTGCTTGTGAGAAGATTTCAGCTGATGATGAGTCCAAGTCTGCACCATGTTCTCATCCTCATCATCCTCATCATCATCAGAGGTGAACCTGTGACTGTGTAGAATCCCTCATGTGGTCTGTAAATAAAGTGGTGACATGGTGGCAGAACAGGGCTGTAAGGTGGCAACCCTACTGTAGCTGTCGCATGGGGATGTGCTTTAATCGAAATGAGTAGATTTGTAGGGTTTTTTTGCCATTAGTGTGGCTTAAGAGGAATAAAAGACTTTAGGATGTGCTGTTATACAAAAACTATTAATTTCAGCGTGGAAACTGTAGCTCACACTCAGAGCCTCAACACACCACACTGGTGCTGATTATTTTACTGTAACAACGCAACACACTTATTACTTACTGTACATAAGCCAGAATGATTAAGATAATATGTTTACATTTTAAAACGTTAAAGCATCTATTTGTATTGACTCCGCCCACTGTTTTCTTGTTCATTTCCCTTTTAGCTGTTGTGAAGCATGAAGTGTGAATTAACCCGACTTGGCCAACCTTCACTTTTTAATTATTATTTTTGCCTCACTGGAACCGAGAGCAGAACAAACTCGACAAGAAAAGTAAAATAACTCGTCTCGATCTCATCGGCCCTGGTGAGTGTGTGATCATGTGTGTGATCATGTGTGTGTGTGTGTGATAGGAAATTAGTGACAACATGACAGACACAGTGCGGAACCTGAAAGAGGCGTGGCTAGGAGGTAGAACGGACTTGATAAATGCACACTTCGACCACGTTTCTGTCGCATTCCTTGACATTTAGTACACGGGTGGAGCTCCGAGCTACTCGTCAGTGTGACGGGGCCTCACGCGGGCGTGGCTGCTTCAGCATCAACCAAAGTTGAACATCTTTGAAATAATAAGCGCAACTCATCTCTCATGGAAGGCGACTTATTATGCTGATTATATTTATGGACTGTCAAAGATTTTTTTTTGTTTGTTTAAAAGAAAATGGGATGAATCAGACTGGAATGTAGAAATAATGATCTGCCTGACATTTTCACTGGGTGACTCTTGGCCTCAGTGTAATCACATGACATTTGCCTTAATAAGAGAAAAAGCCTGAAAAGCAATGACTTATCTGTCAAATCGAATTTCTTACTAATCTAATTTCTTTGTTTCTTGCTTGTCCTTTTGAGGGTAAACGTGACGAATCCGCTGTCCATGTGCACACAGACTGGCCCAGTTTTCTCTTTAAAGCTGCTTTTTTTTTTTTTTGTTCTCCATCACTACTCTGTGGTTGCCATGGAAACTTATTTAGTGAACTGTTATCAAGTGAACCCTTAAATGAGATTTGACTTATTTGGAGCTGACCTTTTTTTTTTTTTTTTCTTTAACTCTGTTAACAACAGCGTGATGTGTTTATTATTGCTCACCTTTTATAGACATTTAAAGAGTTCGAAGGTCAAAGAGTCTTTTTTAATCAACTTGGATAAGAATTCTTAAGAGAGCTTAAGTGTGTTAACAGGAGCTGAAGAAAAGTGAAGGATTCCTCAGCTTGTCCTTAATACACTCTTCACTTTACTTTACTTCTCCATTTACTTCTCATTTTACTGTGTTCATCACTTTACTTGACACTTTAAATGTCCCTTTTCTTTACTTGTCCCTTTACTTTATTTATCACTTTACTAGTCCCTTTACGTCACTTGTCCCTTTGTTGGCCCCTTTATTTTAATTCTTTGTCCGTTTACTTGTTTCTCATTTTTCTTGTCCCTTTAAGTTTCCATGCCACTTTACTGCTCACGTTACTTGTCACATCTATCAACACCTTACTTTACTTGACCCTTTAATTGTCCCTTTACATGTTGCTTATTAAATGATTAACTTATTATTATAGAGTTTAAAGAGTCTCGTTTAATCAACAGAAATGGGATAAAGTGTAAAAACTGCGTGTGGTTCTGTTATAGGAAAATAATCAACAAAGGCGGAGTTACTGTTCAATCCAAGAAATGTATTATTTTTTATTCTTCCAAGTGTATTATTTCTTTTCTGCAACTACAACTTATTAGTAGTTAAAAAAAAAAAAAAAAAATTTACAAAATGATGTGTCACAGCTTGAGTTTTTGGAGCTTTTGTTTACAATTTTTTAAGTGAATGTTACGTTGTGAATTTTACGCTAAGGCTTTAGTTTTCCTGACACTGGAGACTCCTTCCATAAATGCTGAATAAATGCTTTAAAAAAAAATCTATACATGATCTGTGCATGCAAAGCATCCGATGTCTCAACTGTTAACACATCAGAAAGAATAAAGAAAATCTATCAAAATAGAATAAAGAAAAAATTAAACGAATCAAATCTTGGCATGTCGTTCATTAATAAATACTAAACTGTAACAAATCTGCAAACTTCTGAAAGAAATCAAACACTTCAGGACGTGCTGTCAGAGGTTTTCTCCGCTTCATCAGTCGATTATTTTCCTAAACCAGCCTGACACACACTGGGTTATTTCATCCCTCTGAAGTGAAGATGCCCCTGCAGGAGTGGAGGATAAAATCAGACTGCAATGATGTACAGAAGAAAAGGAACTAAAAGTAAAACAAAGCTTTATTCCACATCTGATAGAACTCTGCACTGTACATCTGAGATATAAAAAAGAACTACATGTATGAAAATAGCACATGAAATAGAAATGGGTTTTAAGAGAGGCCCAAAAAGTCACACAGCTCACAGCCCAAGTGTTTATCAGTCTGAATCACGAGCTCATGAATGGCACAGCACATCGCCGAGAGGAACGGACTTCAACACTGCACTCACAACCCGAAAACACAGAGAAAATACACACCGAGTCCTCGTTAACACAAAGCTGTATACTGTGTGTGTGTGTGTGTGTGTGTGTGTGTGTTAATGTGAACCATATGTAGGAAACATGTTTGGGGAAATAATTAGAACAGGTTTCCTGTTTCATTACCATCACTGAGAAAATATAACGATGGCACGTCATGTCAATAACTTTACAGCAGGTTTTATGCGGTTAGTACAGAAGCCCTGAGCCGCACACACACACACACACACACACACACACACACACACACACACACACAAAAAAAAAAAAAAAAAAAAAAAAAAAAACCCTAAGTGGCATATTATTTCTTACAGTGAGCTGGAGCTCTGACGCTTCCCGTTGCCATGACAACTGAAGCTGCAACAGATAAACCTGTAATTCAGGATTCAATATAACATGGAATTTCGCTTCGCTTCACTTTATTTTGCCATTTTATTTGTCACTTTATTTACTTTTTGATTCAAACTTCATGTCTATTGTTACTTCACTTTACTTGTGACTTCACTTATCACGTTTATCAACACTTTATTTATCACTTGATTTTACATCCCCTCTTTATTTGTCGTGTTACGTGTCACGTTTGTCAATGATTTACTCGTCGCTCAAATCTCCATCTCATTTTTTTTATTTTCACTTTAGGTATTTTTTAGTTGTCTTTTTGTCACTTAAATCAGGTGACTGTAACTTTATAACCAGCAGAATAACATAATATTTCCTTTCGAGTGTCGTAAAGTATAGGCCAAAATATACAGTACTGAAATGATAATTTAATAATAATAATGAAAAAAAAAAATCCCCATGGCAACAACAACTGCACATCACAACTTGTTGAAAAAACATTTTTCACTACAGGGAACACGTGCGGCTGAAGCTACGCCCTTTTGACAAACGCAAAAGTAATAATTTCATTATCCTAAATGTCTCTTTATTTGTATTAAATATCCCATCACTTCCAGATTATTTTGACATTTTATTATTTTTACATAATAACTCATAATTTTGGGGGTAATAACTGCACTGTTTAACATTTCATTCGCCCCCCAAATTTTTTTAAGCTAATTTGTTGAATATTTATTTATAAATCTCACTCCATATGGTGTTTTACAGATTGCCATTAAACCAGATGCAACTTCATCAGAGTTTAGTTGTCCAGAATGTAATAATTAAAAATAAGATCAGTTAATTTATGGAGTTTATAGGACACACCAAATTCTGTTACACTGACTGTTAGGAGATGAAATAATTGTAGAAATAACAAGCTATAATGTCAAATTAACCACAATTTATGTTGAAATTAACTATTATTATTATTATTATTATTATTATTATTATTATTATTATTATTATCTAGGTTGGAATTATGCAATAATGAGATATTGGAATTATTTCCCATTAATGTCAAAATAAAAGCATAAAACCAAGTTGTTCAGTAGACAATCAAAATATTGAAATATTACTTAAAATCCTAATATAATGACAGAATATGCTCACATATCAAGTCAAAACAACAATCATATAAAGTCTAAATAATTCCCAAATAACAAGATATCATGTTGAAAAATAATATCTTCAGATAATCAGTTGTCAAGTTAAAATAGAGAAATATTAATATAAAACAATTACTTTACAAAAGAGCATGATTTCTTTTTTTAAAGGGACACATCATGGTAACATGTTCCGGCAACACAGTTCAGGGCTTCTGTACGTTGTAGAAGTGATACTGCACACAGATTTATTAAGCGGAAAAAGAAAGAGATTGATATATAAAAGTTATTACATCCTCCAGCTGGATCTGTGAACAGTGCTGTCGTTGTTGAATCAGGATTCATCAGCATGGCTTCTTTGGCATTTTGACTGAACTGTCAACGATTCTTTCAGGTTTTTGTGGTTTTATTTTTAGTAGCTAAAAAGATGTCAAACATAAAATGTCCAGCTGATCAATTTTCATATTTTATATGAAGAATGAATAACGTGGTCTAAAAATTATGCAAGTGTGAGAATTCAGGTAAACAAAACAAAAATGATAAATAAATAAACTGCCAGGACTTTAAATCACTTATTGGGACTTCATAACACATCCATAACTGAGGCTAATGCCAAGATGTACTCTATCATGTTTGGTTAATGTTTAAAAGTTAGTGCTCCTCTTTAAATTCGATTTTTTATAATTGTAGCGAGTCACAGTATTGGGCAAATATAACCTCATAACAATATAACCACGAACAACAGCAACTTTGTTTTCATTGTGACATTGTTAATAAAAAAAGAAATTAAGCCAAAAAAGCAATGAACCGAGAGAAGAAATTGTTGCCCACAATGGTTATAAAACCATTTGAAAAAACATGACAGCACAATCAGAAAAAGACTGAACAAGTGCGGTTGGTTTGGAAGGGTTGCCAGGAGAAACCTCGTCTTCCTAAAAAAAAGTGGAAGCATGTTTCAGGTTCACAAAACTGCATCTGAACAAACCACACGACTCCTGGAACAATGTCCTATGGGCAGATGAGCCCAAAGTGGAGTTGGTTGGTATTAATGCTCAGCGCCATGTTTGGTGAAAATCAGACAGTATTTCAGCAGGAACACGTCATACTCACTGTGAAGCACGGCGGGGGAGGGGGGGGGGACAAATGTGAGACGAGATCTGGTCACCAAGACAATGATCTGAAGCAGAGCAATAAATCTACATCAGAAAGGCTGAAAACTAAAGTATCAAGGTTTTGGAAAGGCTGAGTCAAGGTCCAGACCTCAACCCAACTGAAATGCTGTGGAGGGACCTTAAGAGAGCTGTGCATAAATGAAGGCCCCAAAACCTCAAGGAACTTAAACTACTTTTTATTTTTTTTTTATAGAAGAATGGAACAAAACAATGACTTCTAGTTACTTCTAGTTATTGCTACTAAAGGTGGTTCCATGAGTTATTGAATCACGGGGGGGGGGGGGGGTATTTTGTATTGCCATATACAATACAAAAATAGATAAATAAATAAATAATTAAAAGGGGGCAGTAAGTTTTTTTTTTTTAATCTAGATCACAGCTGTGTTGAATTCTGAATTCTACAGTACGCGTTCATTGACACGGATCCGCTTCACACTATAAAACTTGTTGATGGAAACATCTAGTAGAAACGTAAAACTTTCATCTGTTGTGAAGTTTTCTGTAACAAGGTCTAACATTCATGGAAGGAGTCTCCAGTGCCTATAACAGTCAGAGGCTAAAGTTAAAGCTTGAACTTTTTTATTTTTAAAAGCTTTATTCTATTGTAAATGACAAGCTGCGTTTTTGTCTGAATAAATTTAAGGGAGAGAAAACAAAGAGGCTGGTAATGGAATGATTGTTTATAGCTGCTGTAAGTGAGAACAGGAACTTGTTCCATGGACGTCCCAAAGCTCATTAGAGTGGAATATAAAATGCTTCAGGGTGAGTTCAGGGCGATAGTGTTCTACACTATATTTAAGATCATTAGTTTTACCAAGACTTTATAATATACTGTAGGAAATGCTGTACAAAAGTCTTGACCCCCCCCCCCCCCCCGCAGTTCTTCATTTTTAAATGAAATGATATGATGGAGAAAACAAAAACAAAATGTTTTACTGCGACAGGCTGCAAAGTGCCTAAAGATACAAGTTTAAAACTTGGTGGTTTCTGTAACAGCCTCAGCAGCAGCGGCCTCGTTTCCCCTCTCGTCTGTTCCAACCACTCAGCATTCAGCATCAGCAGTGAACTAATCACCTCCTGATCATCTCTCATCATCTGCACCTGTTTCTCACTGGCTCAGGACTTCAGTTAGATGCTATTTTTAATGCTTGAATGATTCATACAGTAGATCACACAGAAAACATTCCTCTGAAACTGGGGACTGGACTGAACATGAGAGACAAGCAAGTCCTTCAGGAAGCCTGGAAAACTATTCCCAGGACTACATAAAAAGAGACGAAAGCCCAGCTCTTTGGAAGCAGAATATGAAGAACTGAGTGTGAAGACTTTTGCACAGTATACACTGTATATCGATATACAAAATATTCACATATGTCATGCTTATGGATGTGCTCTGAAGGCCCAGTGTTTCTGCGCTTACTATTGCACATTTTTCCTTATCCAGCTAAAAGTTTGACGGATTTAAAACTGATTTCTACTCACACACTAAAATGAAACTTTGCTCAATTCTCAGGAGTGAAAGATTACCGTACAGTACTTTGTCTGCAGGGGGTTGATGATAAAATGCAGTTCGCTTTTCTCTTCTGTCCATTATTTCCCCGGGTTTGATTGATGGTCTGATTCTAAGGCCCAGTTATAAACAGCACGATTAGATTGAGTTTCTGCCCACACACTACATATGGCTTTAATTCACTTACCGAACCTTTTCCGGCATCGTGGGTGCGTTACGAATTCTCAACAGGAGCGAGAAACACCGTCAAGCTGCGGGGCTTAGCACCACCAATAAGGAACCGCTCATAATTATTAAGTGTTATGCGGAAAAAACGAAGCAATAACGAGTGCATTGATAACGCTAGCCAAAACACTAAAATACATTTCTAAATAATGGCTCGACACTATCACGACGAAAACGAAAAAAGTCACGATACGGGCATGAAACGCTAAAGGAGATTCGGTCTGTCTGCATTTCACCACACGCTTCTGATGAATTCAACACATCAACAACAGAGCACAGGACAAACCCAACCTCAAGAAGAAAATCTCATAGTAGATACAGGAAATCGAATTATGATGCAAGACTGTAAAAAACAATCAAACAAACTAAGCAAAAAAAAATCTGTAATATTTATAAACAAATGCTACCCTTAAATTAAAAATCAATACAGAAATAAATAAATGTAAAATAATATATTGCTATTGGAAAACATTACAAATAAATAAGTGTAATCCAGGATGATGTTTTCTTTTTAAATTGTGTATTATACAAAAACAACAGTAATAATAACTGAAACAAAATCTGATTGCCTTCATACATGTATTTTCAGCTTTGTTAGCATGAATCCTTTGGCTACGACCACCGTTTGAAGTAGATGTTATAAAGTCTTATATAATAATCTTAATAATACGGATCATCTGGCAGTGACCCTAAGGCAACTCAGTATCACAATTTAACTGATGAATTTGGTTATGAACACAGTGGTAATGTAGGATTATGGACTATAGAATTCTGAATAAATTAAGAAATAATAAGAAAATAAAATTTAAAAAATCAGAAAAGAAAATGTTTTACTTTGCTTTGTGTTATAAGACTGACATAACCACCTTGTAAACTGTGTCAATCTTGATACGCAGTCCTTGTGTTCAGCTAAGGTTTTATTATATTTATAAATAAATAAAGAAAGAAATAAATTCTCTTAGAGAAAATGATCAATCCATACGTTTAAACGGCTTTTGGCTTTGGAATTAAGTTGATTTTGTATTAAATTATGGGAAAAAACGTCAATTCTTAAATGCACCTCGATTCCTTTTTTTTTTTTAAACAATCTGCCTTGATTACTGTATTAAAAACAACAATTATGTTTATGTATATAACTCCTTCACTGTGTACTGTTTACATATGCAAATTATTCTGCACTGCGACAAATGAACTTCTGGTCAGATGCTAACTGTGTTTTGTTGCCTTGTACCATATGTGTGCAGTGGCAATAAAGTTGAATCTAATCTAATCTAATCTATTTAATTGTTTAACCCTTAATCTTAAATTGCTAACTTTTGGTAAATTACAAGTTCCAGTATCAGTACTTGGGGGGGGGGGGGTGGGGTTGGGGGGGACTTATTTGGAGTTCAAAAACAATAAATGTGCATTTAACTTTATCTGTGTCTGAAGAACTGTATGTGGTAACTTCACCGACCTTGATTTGCAACGTAAAAATGGCAACAATGGAAAAAAAAAAACATTAAATCACAACAGTAAAAAAAAGTCCTGGAAAAAGTCTTGAAATTTTAAATTCCCAAGTATTTCATTGAATGTAACAGGCTAATAAAAAGCCACAGAACTCAAGACTAAGCAAGTTGTAATAATAATAAAATATTAGCATGTGGCCTGTTCAACTGTTTATAATACTACAGCTGATTTCAAGAATAAAAATCTTTATTTTAAAGTGACTGGTTTGGAATTTATTTAGAGAGAAAGAGACAGAGAGAGACAGAGACAGAGAGAGAGAGAGAGAGAGAGAGAGAGAGAGAGAGAGAGAGAGACAGAGAGAGAGAGAGACAGAGAGAGAGAGAGAGACAGAGAGAGACAGAGAGAAAGAACAGAGACAGAGAGAGAGAGAGAGACAGAGACAGAGAGAGAGACAGAGAGAGAGACAGAGAGAGAGAGAGAGAGAGAGAGACAGAGAGAGAGAGAGAGAGAGAGAGAGAGAGACAGAGAGAGAGAGAGAG